>WBNO01024479.1:154689-181037 GCA_013400575.1 Peucedramus taeniatus
CGGGCCGGGCGGGTGGGCGCCGGCCTGCGGGTGCTGGACGCCTCCTGGTACCCCCCCAAGGAGCGAAACGCCCGGCAGGAGTTCAAGGAGAGGCACATCCCCGGGGCGTCGTTCTTCGACATCGAGGAGTGCCGGGACAAGTCCTCCCCCTATGACTTCATGCTGCCCAGCGAGTCGCACTTCGCCGACTACGTGGGGGGGCTGGGGGTCAGCAATGATACGCACGTGGTGGTGTACGACGGGGACGAGGTGGGCACCTTCTACGCCCCCCGCGCCTGGTGGATGTTCCGGGCATTTGGGCACAAGGAAGTCTCTGTACTGAATGGTGGCTTCAAGAATTGGGTGAAGGAGGGGCACCCCGTCACGGCAGAGGTCACCCAGCTCACCCCGGCTGTCTTTAAGGCCAGGCTGAACAGAGCCCTGGTGAAGACTTTTGAGGAGATGGTACAGAACGTGTCGTCCCTAAAGTTCCAGGTGGTGGATTCCCGCCCCGAGGGCCGGTTTCGGGGGACAGAACTGGACCAAGGTAATGGAGGTGGGACCGGCACCTGCCCCAGAACGGGATGAATGTCAATACTAGACTGGGAGTAACAGCTCCTGACAGCCATCAAACAGATTTTCCTAATGCACAGGCATGCCTCAGCCTGACTTATTGATTACCTTAAGGGATCCCCAGTTGCACGTTCAGACCCCAGTGCCATCGCTAAATGCTTTTGTTGCAGTTGGCTATAAAACTGCAGGAGGAAATAGCAGAAAAAGGGCTGCAGTTATTTGGTTCCAGGATCTCCCATCCCACACCCTGCAGAAGTTTATCAAAATGCAAATATGGGAAGTGAGAGCTCCCAGGGGTTTGTTCAGGGTCCTATCTAAAACCAGCGGACACATACAAACTATCAGTATTCATACAGGCACATCTCACCATAATGAATGCACTAGCAAAAGCCAAGGTTTTAGGTAATTCAGTAACCCAAGGGACATTCTCCTTATCACTCTGACTTCCAGCGAATAGAGAATTTGCTTGAGCTGATCTTTGTTCTTTTGCTCATGTAAGAAAAGTCTGAAGCCTTTAGTGAATGTATGGGTTGTCAGCCTCTCTCTTTTAGATGCCCCAAGTTCAGGAACAAAAACTGATTTTGTTACCTCGGTGAAACACTGGACACACAAGCGGCAGGGGTGGGAGAAGTCCTGTGCAGTGACGACAGCAGGTACAGCAGTGTGCCTGGAATGAAATTGAAGTTGGCTAAAGGAGGCCCTTGCTGTGTAATTTAAGCCTTGGTATATCCCAGAATAACCTCCCTTCTAAAAGGGTGTAAAGGAAACTTCCCTGACTGACCATTTAGGAGGCACTCTGGCAGTCACACTCCCACCACCAGAGACTTTTAACTGCTGGGCCCAAGCCCCTTCTCAGCAGGCAGTTCCACTGAACTGATGGGTGCCCCACTTCACTGCCTACACTCCCCGCACACATACTCAGACCAGGTTTTCTTACCTCTCGAGCCTGGGTTTTCCTTAGAGCCTCAAAAGTCTGGTTCCTTAAAGCAATTTATTAACAGTACAATAACACAGAAACAGCTTGAGCTTGTGCCTCCAAGGAGAGACCCAAACAAAGGAAGCACTGAACTTTTATGCTCTCCCAGTCTGTGTGTGACAAAGTCCTGGCTCTTCCTGCTGAGTCCTCGGCTCCTGCTGTGTCTCAGTCTTAGGTCACCTGGCTGTGCCACAGGTCCTGTGCCCTCTCTTGTGCCAAGGGTCAGCACCAGTTCCTGGCCTCTTGCCTGGGGCTCTCACAGCCCAGAGCCCGACCTGCAGCTGACACTGCAGCTGCACACCGAGCTGCCAGCACTGAATGTGTTCCTCAACAAGGGAATCAGAAATGGTTGGACGAGCAAGAGTCTCTAGAAGAAAGCACAGAAAAGCTCAGCAGCAGCTGTTGGATCTGAGCAGAGCCCACCCTGCCAGAACAGGCAGAGGGTTTCTGTGGTCCCCAGGCTGTGCTGCCCTGCTGCCCTACAGGTTGTTGTCATTCTGACCTGGCTGTTCACATGTATATGTGTTGCTGTACAGCCAGTTAGTGTGACAGCATGTCCTGAAGTACATTCCTGCATCCAAACTTCAGGAGCATTTGGTTGTAAATGACTCTGTACACATGGGTGGCCCAGGTATCTACAGGGAGCCCCCAGAAAGACAATGTGGAAGGTGGGAGAGGTAATGGGAGTGATGGAGGAGACTGTGGCTGGGGAAAGGGAAAGTTAGGCTTATCCATCATTCTATTTCTTGTCCTACCACAGCCCATCAAAGTGAAGGTTGAATTTTAACCTCAAGATGTGACTAAAATGCTCCTTGCTGGGAGCTGGTGGATTTTGCATTCCTTCCCAAGGTGAGAGTTGTCGCCAGATGACAAATACCACAGGCCCAACAGTATCTTCAAAACAGATTTTTCCTTTGAAATGAGTCAGCATGGAACAGCTTATTTGTGATGGTCCAGTTTTGCTTCCCACAGCAGATCCAGCAGGATAAGCACTCCAGCTGCAGCTGCTCATTCCACAGGAGCTTGACAGCTCTCTGAACCAAGCTAGCCAGTAGCAGCACATCAGTCAGCAGTGGGTAAAAGACAGTGCTTGCACCTAAAAGCAATTTGAAATCAATGCTGATTAATTGCAGGGGTCATCCAATCTGGGAGGATGCAATTTAGAGAAGACTAATGGTCTTCAGGTTAAGGAACTTGCTGCCTTCTCAGGTGATTTCAGTTTAATTATTACTTCAGTTCTTGACTTCCTAATTAAGTCAATTAATCTCTCCTGTTCTGTGAACTTCATCTCTAGAAGAGGCTAATTGCAGCTGACTCTTTTGCCTCTTTAGTTTTTCAGTTCTTTGTGGTAAGAATTAATATTTATATTAATTAATTAAGAATTAATTAATTAAAAATTAATTAATTCATAATTAATATTTATATTAATTCTGATATATTTTTTATCCTTCCTGTGGTTTGGACCTCTGTACTGGTTAAGATAAACCATAATATAAAGGACTAATTTTTATTTGCTGGGAGAGGTTCACCAAAGTTGCCAGAGTGGAAATAGATGGACATCTCTATAGGCCATGTCTCATAGGTCTTAAATGTGCGTGTTGCTTTGGATGAAAGGCTTGGATGTTTATGCAGAGTGTGCAACATAAGCCTGACAGATGTGCAGTCCAGACTTATGCAGTGAGTAGTTTGAGGTGTCCCTGCACAGTGCTCTGTTTCTGCAGGAACTAGCTGTCCAGAGCTGATGATAAAAATAATTACATGATGATTGCCGGTGCTGATCCTCTGTGGCTGTCGGGCACTGAAAACTGATGAGCAAGAATTATAGTTAACCAAATGCATACAGAAAAGTTGTGAACTTCTGAATTCTTTTGCAGACATCTGAGAAAAAAGGGGAAAGTTGCCAGGCAAGAACTCTATAATCTAAAAAAAGAGAGCAAACCCAAAATAATTTAATGAACATACAGGTTCTTCTCATTTTCAGCCCTGAAGTAGTTAGTCCTTGTCTCCCTTCTGCATATAGAACTCTTCAGATTTTGCCCATTTTCCCAGCTATCCATCCTGCCTGCCCCAAACATAAAGCTTTTGCTAATCTTGAATGTTCAGTGGGAATGAGAATGAAATATACATTTTTTTCCCCCTCTCCTCCGAGAGGATTCTGCAGCTGGGAGTGGACTGGCTTTGCTTTGATCATCTAATAATACTTGGGGCACAGGAATGGAGAGTGAGGGACTTTATCAAAGTCTGTTTCAACCCACAGGAACCCATGAGGATTTTCAGGGAGCTAGCCAGGACCAAGCTTAAAGTGTTCCTTACAATGTGTTCATGGTAGGTTAGACAAGATCAGTAATTGTCCCTTCTAAGACATACCATTTGAATGGAAGAGAGAGATAAACAAGGAAGCAACAGAAGAGGCATTTGGAAAAGAACTATTTGCAGCCAGCACACTCCAAAGCCACAGGGAATTAAATATGGGCTGAGCAAATCTTTTCTCTTTTTGACACTAAGAAATTCCATCTGGAGCTTTCATCGCAAAGGGAAGGCTAGAGAGGAGGGGCTATGGTCTTAGATAAATAGCCAACAATAAAAACAATATGTAAGCAGAAAATCTAACAGATGTGGAAAAGGGGATTAAGTAGTGAAGAAGATAACATATTACAGGTTATAAATTGTGAGGAAGGATTGCCAGACACCAAGCTGAGTGAGACTTGGCAAAAGGAATTAAATAACAGAATCTTCTGGAACAGAGTGAACAAAAGAGAGCAAGGAGAGAAAGAATAAATAAAGTTGCTGTGCAGTTAGCAGGGGTTCCAGGTGGAAGATTATTTGTGTGTGGTCTCAGCATTATACTGAGCCCTGAGTCTGTTCTATCATGTTTTCTTCTGTCCTAAGGATAATTCTGCAGAGCAGGGAGAGGGCTAACCAAAAGATATCCCCATGCTGAAATCAGTGAGGCAGATAATCTCAATCCCAAATATGTGTCAAAAATCAGTCATGTGACATTGGAACTTCATGAGGCAAGACTTTGATGAATTTATTCAAAGCATGTTTCTGTGGAACAGAAACAATTGCAAACTTTGTATTTAGAATAGGGGGTACAGCACAACCCAGGCAGCTGCTGGTCTTCTAACATGGATAGACTGGGAAGCTTTCAAAAAACTCTTCAAGAAAAATTATTTTAAACAAAGGCAAAATTGACCAAAACATGTTGGTAGACTTACACTGCAGCCAAGGGCTTTATTTCCTTGCCAACAGAATTGGTTGGCCAGATAAGAGAAATGGGAATGTCTGGAAGTTATGTCTGATCTTTTCTTTCAGCCATTGGAAGCACCTACAAGGTAGAGTTGTGTCATTTACACTTTTTTAATGCTTTGGGCATAACGTTAGAGGGGCATTTATTAAGTCAATATGAGGAGAGGGCAAAATAGCGCAAGTATTGTTAGATTTTAAAAATTGACTGAAAAGGAGATAAGTGAGATAAGAACAGCATGTACTGAAAGAAGATCTGTGGGGCTGGAAGTTGCCAGCATGGTCCCATCGTTAAGCTTCCATGTTTTGTTTCATATTTTCCTAAATCATTGAGGCTTTGAAAATAGGGAGTTGTTACTGAAACGTGCTGCTGGCACAGCCATGGGAAGGTCTGAATGATCACATGGGGAGTGTTATGTGAGGTACATCTGCCACCTGCAGATGTATAACACTACAGACAGCAAACTCAAGTGCTTAGTAGCCCAAAATACTGAACTGCTTGTGTCTCTCCTACAAGCCGATGACCCACATTTGGAAGCGATAGAAGAGGGTAAGACTTGGATGAATTAGTTGAGGGCAGGAACATCACATGTGATTTAGCCTTGGCAACAGCTTTGGCAACTCCTGTCTACCAACTGTGATGGCAGGAAATGCCACTTCTTCATCAAGAAGCCTGCTGGACACCTAGAGCTGTTTCTAGGGTGGCCAAGACAGAAAAGTGTGTCTAATGGGCTCTTACTGGCTTTAGGCTAAGGACATGAGGTTGTTGGGAGTGCTGAGGGCTTGCCATCAGTCTTTTGGAGCAATAGCAGAAGGGCAGAAAAACTATTTCAGCCATAGGGCAGTGTTAGCTCAAGGATAAATGGTGTATGACTGACTGTGATGATCTGAACACTGGAAATTATTGTTCCTCCTCACATGAGCCAGGAGGTGCTTCAGTGGGAAGTTTCATGACAAGAATCCAAACTGTTTCTGAGATGGATGTTTTTTTGAAAGTCAGCTTATAAAATGATTACTGAGGTAGCTGGGGCCCAGGCTTTGTAGTCCTAGGGTTCCTTCCTGGAGTTTCTGACGGTGACTGTGAATCTGGTGTGGAATGTCCTCTGTTTCATATGGGACAGGAGCAGATGTATCCTTTCCCCTGTTCAGATTCCAGCTGCATCCAGCCTTGCCTTCCAGTCCTGTGTTTCTCTGCTCTTGACCTAGCACAGAGAGAGATTATAAAGCTTCCTCAGCCACTTGAGAGCACTTCTTAGGCAGTCCAAGGGATTGGTTGTGCAGTTTCAGCTCTTTTTCTCAGCTGAACACCCACATATGTGAATAAATGTAGTTTCTACAGAATTTCCCATCTTTCACCCGCAGAGTGCAAGCACTGGTCTCTGACTCCAAAAGACTTTTGCATCTCTGGAGCAATAAAGTCTCCCTATAGATCAAAGTCAAAACTGCTCTAAAATGAGTGTTTTTTTCAGATCTGCTCAGCTCCTACCTAAAGAGTTGTTTAAGGGTGTTGAATTTTCAGTCTCCAATTAGAGACTGGTACAAATCTATTTTAAGGTGTGTGAACAGTCTAGAGAAGCCATAATGATCATGGTGCCTGGGACACCCAGAAAGTGAATCAATGGCCCAGGAAGCTTCTTTGAGCAAGAGTTCCCTTCTAGTTCATCCTCCAGGACTTCCTGATCTCAGTACACTTCCCAGTGCCCTAGGATGGCTCACAGACTTGTCTGTATTGGGGTGATCACCAGGACTGCAGGAGAGCCTTGCAGAAAGCATCCTTTTCCATTTACTCTGTGGGAAAGTGGTAGCCTAACCCAGGCATGTAAGAGGCTTCAGTAAGCAGCTTTGCAGTCTGAGAACTATATACAAGGTTTTCGCAGTTTTTGGTTCATTTTTTATTTCCTCTCTGTCATACAGACACTGTATTGATGAGTGAGTTTTACAGTTCTCTGTACTGAAGTGATGAACTGTTGTCTTCTGGAGATGGAAAAAATGTGGTGAAAGCATCAGTTCAAAACACTGCCTCCTTTATTTTTTCTTTTCTTTTTTAAATGTTAGTCCCTGCAGAAGTCAGCAGTTTTTCTCCCAACTTCTCTCAGTAATGCTAAACATTTCTGAAGGATGCACGAGGTGACTCCTAGACAACTGTGCTGTATTTTTAATGCACTCGGGGAGGATGAATCAAGAGACAAAGAGGGTCCATCTGGAACAGGAAGAGAACTTGTGAAGCTGACTCAAGGCAGTTTTGATTGTCTTTAGGCTCTGTCTTTGTCCAGCAGAGCAAAAATTCCCTTCAATTCTGTGCCAAAGCCATTTTCCCCTTACATCTCACTATGTCATGTTACCACTCTGCACAGTGATGAAACTGCAGTGTCATTATGTGTGATGTCAGTCTCTGTGTAGGTATAGTTTAATCATTTGACTGTAACAAAGTCGAATTATAAAACTGCCCCAATCTCTCCCATCTCCCAAGACCAGTTATCCAAATGATTTGGGCAAGTAGAAAGCTGCCAGTGAAACAGATTACTATTCATGTGATTTTTTTCAGATTTGTCTCATTAGAAGTTCAAACCTAGCAAGGAACCATTCCCTGAAACATATTTTCAGTGTAATACATAATGTTTTTGGCTCCAGTGAGGCTTGATCCAAAGCCTCTCAAAATGATTGGAAAAACTTCCATTATTAAGCCTTAAGAGTCTGAAATTGAAGGGTGTGATGGCAACCTTGTCCATCGTATTTTTATATCTCCAACTCTCTAAAGACCTTGTTTTGACGTGCAGCTTTGAACTTGCCTGAAGTGATCAGACACACCAGCAGAAAAACAGAACCTGTGCTGATTTCATCCATGGAGTAGATAAGAAGTGATACAGAATTTAAATTCTGACTTCTCTGACCCCATTGCCCCAGGATAGCTGCCTCAGAAGTGATATGGCTGACTTTAAGGTTGCTTTAGGATTTTCTTTTTTATTTTTGTGAAATATGATTTTAAGGTGATGCAGGAATAAACTGTGAACAGATAACCACTTTCACAAATTCCACATACAGGTCACATTTCCTGCTTCTGAAAACTGTGTCACTACACACTGCTGGCATACCTGGGGAAGGTTGGAAATGCATTGCTTTATTCCTCTTACCACAGATGTCCTTAATGCCTTTGTTAAGGCATTTTCTGTGGAGGTTCTTTGATTCCTGTCATGTCTAGGGTTTTTTCAGATTTCTACATCTCATTGCTCTCAGTGAGGAAATAGTTTGCTAAATATTCTGGAAGTTTTGACTTTAGCAAAGTTGAATAATATTTGTTCTCTTCTTTTTATCCTAAGACCATTTTGCATCTTCATCATCAAGTGGAGCAAATGAGTCTTTTGGAGGGAGTGAGACTATCTGCAGTGATGTCTCTAATGTCTCTTGTGGGTGTCTTTCATCACCTATGTTAATGTGTCCTTGCTCATGTTCCCTTTTCTGGTTCATTCTTGCAGGGTTGGAATCTGGCCACATCCCTGGTGCTGTGAACATCCCCTTCCACTCATTCCTATCAGAAACAGGTCATGAGAAGAGTATTGAGGAGATCCAGGAAATATTCCGTGAGAAGAAAGTGGATCTCTCGAAGCCGCTGACGGCCACGTGCCGCAAGGGTGTCACGGCATGTCAGATTGCCTTGGCAGCCTTCCTGTGTGGCAAGCGCGATGTGGCCGTGTACGATGGCTCCTGGTCCGAGTGGTTCCACCGAGCCCCACCACACTACAAGATCTCCGAGTTGAAGCGCAGCAAGGCCTAGAGGGAGAGCTGTGTCTGAGGCAGCACGGTCTAGCAGCTGTCTCCAGCCCAGGATAAAGCAAAAGGGAGGAGGTGGAAGTAAAGAAAAAGTCGGTTAGACTTTGCCATTTTTTTTAAGAATTATCATTAGGTTTCTATTGAACTTTCGATTTTTGTCAGTTAATAAAATCTTAGATGATGCATCTGTGAGTATTTCTAATTCTCTTCTGTTACCTGCGACCTGCTTGTTTTGGGTGGGAAAAGCAGCTCTGCAGCTTGAAAGAGAGTTACACTCTGTGCCTGATGACCTGCAGAAATTCCGGTGGCCTGGTGAAAGATCAGGGGCAGAATGAATGCAAAGTCCAGTGCTAAAATACATCACTGGGTACTGGACATGGGAGGGCCAAGCTATGATTCTGTCATTGACTCTGTGGGAGACTTCTTGCCATCTTCCCATTTGGAATGTGGAAAATGGGGGTGCCTTCCATATGGCAACTGGACCCAACCCACAGGAAGGTGTGTTGCTTCTCTAGGGTCCAGGTAAGGGATGTCAAAAAGAAATGTATCAACTGGTACGGCCCACTGATTATTACCCTCTACTGCTGTTCCAGGTAGGCAGCAACAAGGTCCCAGCAAGAAGGCTGAGGTCAGAGAGCTCATGTGAAGCATTTGGAGATGCTAAAAGATCAATTTCTGCTGAAATAGGACACAGGTATTTCATGAAACATGAGCTTTATTTCATGAAACATGAACCCTTCTCTGCACAGTTTGAAACTCCATGTTTCCCATGGAGCTGGAGCCCACAGCTCATAGAGGGGAGGGAGCATTGTTCCCTAGCAACCACCTCTACTCTTCAGCCTTCATCCCACCTCCATACCTGGACTTCAGCAGGACCTGCCTGCTTGTACAAACCACCACTCACCACACCAGGGATCATGGACCAGGTGAGAGAGGTAGTTACGGAAGAGGCTTTGCCTCTTGGTAAATCATAGATATTTGGATTTTTTTTAATTAAAAAAAAATAGAAATATCATTTTCACATCCATGAGGCTCCTCAGATTTGGAAAGTCACCGAAACCTCACACTTCGGAGACCCAGTCAAATGTGGAAGGCCTGTGAGACCACTCTTGGCCACGTCTGGTGGCTGGTGAGAGTGGCCAGTTCCCACACCTGTCTAAGGAGGTTTTCTGCCTGGGAAGAACAGCTCCCTCTTTACTCAAAGGCTGCATGTCAGGAAAGTCAGAGTGTTAGGCTATGCTAAACATTTCATTCAGAAAGAAAGATCACATTTAATCCTTTTTAGCTCTTTGATCAAGATGTATCTTTTCTGATTGGTTGCCTATTGTCCCTCACAGAATTGGTTTAGTAAAGCAATAATTAGACATACTTCTGTGGTTTGTTATCCAGGAGGATGATAAAGTGGCCTTAAAGTCCTTCTTGACCTCAAGATGTGGGATTCTCTGAGCAGTGCTTTGACTTTGGGCTTTCAGGATCGGAAATAAAATGAAAAATAGCAATCTCATGCAGTTGTAATGTTTTTATAATAACAGTGACAACAACATCATATACAGTTGCAAACTAGAAAGTAGGAACAGTTGCAGGCTTTGGTGCCATTTTTTCCCAGAGGAACTGGGGAAATTATTGATGAGAGGGATTTGGGAAATGAGCACATTGCCTCATTACACAGAAATTCTGCTTTGTTGGAAGAAATGGGAGAGGAGGAATTTCTACATCAGCAGACTGGAAAGTCTTTCCTACTGAATATAGTAATAATAACAACAAACAGACATGTTTTTGTTCTAAGTAGGAGGTGGGAGTTAGTACAGCAGTTTATTTAGCAGCAGCTTCCTGCACTTTGATCACATGTAAGTGTATGGCTCTTCTTTAAAAAGAAAGAAGAGTGATAGAGAAAAGAAGCAGATTATTCGCCCTGAGTCAGGACTGGGTTCCTCTCCTCATATCTTGTGGCTCTGTTCTTTTTGTGGGAGAGGTTCTGCAGAGCATGCAGCACTGACTCCTGGAGTCTGGCTGGTAACAGTAACTTCAGTACTGTTAACTTCTACAGTAACTTCAGCTTCAGGATCCCAATATTGTGTAAGACTTGGTGCTGCAAAGACCCCTCTCAGGGTAAAACCCAAGCTGCTGCTGATTCAAGGCAGCCCTGGTGGAGCCCTAGGCTTCCTATCCCATGGGCTGGCACTTTCATTTCCACAACTGCTTCAAGATCAGAAGGTAAGCTCCGTGTCATGTTCTGAGCTAATCTGACAAATCCAAACGTATATTCCTACTCGATCCAGATCCCGTTTGTCCTGCTGCTAGTGCCAGCAGGCTTGCAATTATCGTATCCCACCACTATGGGCCAGGGCTTCGGTTTTAACTTGTCACAGCCTTTGCACGGGCTAAACCTATCAAGCCCCTCTGGGATGAGGAACACACCCAACATGCAGGACGTAACAGAGGGTTACACAGATGTTTCCTCTTCAGGAAAGGCACTTCTCGTCCTAGTTGTCCCATGCAAATGCAATGCCTACAGAAGCCACTAAGGGAGACTCAAGGACAGACCCAGGTCCCAGGGATTAGTCATAGCTCAAAGAGCTGTGCAGGGGTGGAAATGCCAGGAGTTTGCTGCATTTTGGGAAAGCAGATTGACAGAGTTTCCCTGTTGTTTGTATTTCCAGAAACGTCAAGCTCAGGACAATGCAGCCTTAGAAACAGGACAGAAAGGACCCAACGACTGTACTGAAATAACAAAAAACTCCCTGACCTGGGAATCTCTTTCAGATTATCAACAGCTGGATTACAATTTGAGAGTAAATCTCTTCCAAGGTGAGGGGACACACCACCTACCCCTGACCTTCAAAGCTGGTTCCATCTATGCTTTGCCAGGGCTCAGGCAGCCACATTGCTGTGGGTAGAGATCTGACCATAGGTAATACTCACTTTCCATTTTTATTCCTTCTATCCAAAGTCACTGCTTTTCCAGGCTATGGTACCTGAGGAACTGGAATCTAGACATTCCCATTTTATGTATTCTATCCCTTTCTTTTCTTTCACTTTTTTTTTCCCCACAGTGTGAAAAGTGAACATGAATCATAACCCCTGTCGTCCTGTCCAGAGTTGTCCAAATGGACACCATTTGCAATTCAATGTTCCCTGTCATCTTCAGTTGCTACAGTTGCTAGTTACCTCCTGTTCCAGTGCCCACATCATTTCTCTTCCAGACCTTTAAACACCTGGAGCTCTGAAATATCTTCCCCTAACCTCTGTTTCCAAGGTTCCCCAGGATCCCTCCATCTAAGCAAATATTGGAAACTGAACATTCATCCAAGAAACTCTGAAGTAATTGTCCCTGGCTCTAGTTTCTCATGTACCAGCATAAGGCAGATTCCTTTTCCTTATACAGTATGTTCCATGACAAGACCTTGCTGGGTATGGAGGACTGCATTGTCCTGGGTTTGTGTGGTAACACTGAAAAGAAGGACATCTTTCCTCAGGGAGCTCAAAATCGATATTGTCAAGACAAAGGTGTGATTGAAAGGAAGGTGAAGAGGGAAGGGTTAGAGATTAAGATAAAGCCCCCTCATGGGTAGAAGTAAAGAGGGAATAACAAGACAAGTCACAGTTGGCAACCCTTTATTAAGTATTGTGGCAGAAAATGAGATCAAGAAGGCCTGGAGTGGTAAGATGGTGGGGGTTTTGTGGAGTTGTGCTGCTAGTAGCCGCTAGGAAGCTAGTCACATGGATGAGGAGATTCAACAGGAGGTAAGTGGGCACTTGACTGAAGAAAGGGCACTGGGATACAAATAAAGATAGTAACTTGCAGCACCCTCTGTGTGCATCTCATACTTGAGGATGAAAAACAGATGAACTGGCAAACATAAGCAACCTCCTAAGTGGTGATGATGAAGCTGTTGTTCAGCAATCAGCCTCAAACCTGATCAAAGGTACTGCTGTCAACACATGCCTCTTCTTGAGCCCTTGCAACTGCTGGTGTTGCTCCCCTGCTCAATTCCAGGACTGCAGTAGGGCGATTTCTACATACAATTCCTTATTTGCTGTTCCTTGCAGGTGGCCCACTGAAGACCCAAAGCTTGATGAGAGATTCCTACACCCCTGACGTATTTCAGAAGGCAGTCATAGATCCCAGACACTGGCATGGAAAGAAAATTAGTGAGCTAGGTATGACTTCTGCCAGGAAAAGTACATTGATGAATTCCTGAGATGGGTGCCACTTCTGCCAAGGACAAGGGATGAATTTGGGCAGAGGCCCAAAGGGACTAGAAACTGGCATTTTAACAAGAGAGAAGCTCTGCAGCTAGAATAATCTTTGGGGTGTGATAGCGCTAGGAGGGAAGCTGTAACTGAACTATGATTTCCCTTCTTTACAGGGAGGTGGTATGAGAAATATTTCCTAGATCTTAAGGTGCAGAAAGAAATGAAGAAGAAATATGGGGGAAATAAAAAAAATGATTCCTAGAAGATGAAGATTGAAGATTGGAGTGCATTCAAGAATGAGTCTTTTTCTTTCACCATCTAATCAACCTGCCTGTGAAACCTGAACCCATTGCCTGCTAGCTGGCAACAGCAGATTTGTTCCTGGTGCTTTCTCCCCTGTCTATTAAAGTCTCTCTGGGGAGAGCAGTGTGAGATAAGTCTGAATATGCAAACAAGAAAAAAATCACTTTGTTGTTCCCACCACTGATATGGTGGGAAGGATTAGTGTGTGAGGTGCATACCCTTGCAGAAGGATGTGGTGTTGAGAGGAGCTCACATAGAAATTCACCTGCTCAGCACGTAAGTTGGAGCACGACCTGTGAGTGGTGTAAGAGGGCAGTGGTGGAAGGGGTCTGTGTTTGTGAGAAAACGCATGTTTGCCAGAAGATTCATGACACTTTGACAGCTACCCCAGCAGTCCGGAGAGGATGGACTGGGAACCAACCAGGGTTGTCCCAGCAGCAGAAATGTGCTAAAGCAAATGGAAATTCACCTGAGAAGAGGAGGCATCAGGCTGTTTGTGAAAGCTATTTACATGCTATTTACAGGCCAAGCCAGTGAAAATAAAACCAAAGAAACAGCTTATTCCGCCTAAAGGGAACAGGAAAGCTGCAAGAAGCCTCAGGACTCCTCCAAAGCACAAATCACCCCACAACATGCATGTTCCCTTACTGAAGCTCTCATAAGCCCCACTTGCCCCTGACAGACCTTTACCTAGCTCAGAGGCAAGTGACTCTCAGAGAGAAGCACATGCATCCAGCATCCAGTCTGTACAACGTGGAGTTCAGGAGTGTATCTGGGCAGTAAGTAAGGACCACCCAAGGGTTGAATGATGCAAGATATGCAGGGTCTTTAGTGCTTCCTGATGTGTTTTTCTCACAAATTTAATGGTCTTTATTGCAGGACTCTGCCTTCCAGCTCCAAAGTGTAGCAATTTGGTGCAACAGTCACAAAGTATATTTCTGGGAATAGCAATGCTCTGTTCTTCCCCGCCTGGTCCTAAGCTCTCACCATTTTAGAAGATAGATGCTTTGCTCAATAATATGAACTGTTTTGGGACAGAATTAGGATCGTTACTTCACTATTGGCTAGTGATTAGATAACAGTATGCTGACTTTGCTGAAGTAGTGAAGGAGGTTAAAATTTAACAAATATGATAATCAAGTGATAATCAATTTTCCACCACCAATTATTAACCGAACATTTCCAGGCAGATGTCCAAGTCTTTCAAATTAAGGAGACTGGCCAAATTGCAGCTTGTAGAAACCTCCCTGTGGGTTTGCTTTGTACATCAGTACTGAGTGGCTGCTGTCTGAGCACACACCACTCTTGCCTCCCCTGGACAGCACAGCTCTGTAGGAACAGCTGGTTCTGTGCTGCATCCAGCACTGATGGCCAATATAACTCCAGGTACATAATGAACACTGTCTTCTGAGACCACAACAGGTCCTAGTCCAGAAAACATGGAGCTGAACAGAAATCTACTGATGCTGTTTGGCATACTGGAAGCAGGCAGTTCAGGGCACAGTCAGCTAATAGGCAGCACATAATGTGGGATGAATCCACACATAGATGTACAGATTTGTTCCTACTAGACATTAAAAATGCCTACTAGCCATTAGAAATAGACACTAGGGCAAGCAGGCAGACTGCAGGATTTTAGTTCAGCTGGAAGCAAATGCCCTTTTTATTCATGAAGGGCTCATTAAGAGACTAGATCAGAAGAGAAATGAACTGAAAGGTCCTATTGGTGCACCACGGCACAAAATGGGGTATTTGCCTCTTGCAGTGAAATGAAGTCACTGTGTACACCTTTAAAAAAATGAAAATATTTTATAAGCACTTAAATTACTATTTAAATACTTGATGTTGTGTAATGCACTCAAATGGGCGACAGCTGTTTGATGGCAAATGAACATACCTGTGTCAATCCCCCTTCACTTCTTTGCTTTGCCAAATGGTACAGCTCAGCCAGGAAAAAACACTTTCAGACAGGTGACACATGAAAGCTGCAGAGATAACTGAGATTACAATTTTCAGTAAGGCAGCACAGCCGCTGGGGACAATCAATACCTGAAGTCTTTGAGAGCTGAACAGACTAATTTAGCCACAAGCTTGGCAAGGAACATTTTCCTGTGTGGCACTTTGTGTTGTAGAGTGCTTTGGATATCCAAACACATATATGGAAAGCCAGCCTTGGAATCTCCAGGTACCATGTCATATGCAGTTAGACAAGAACAGAGTTGAAATAAGTGCTTAAGCTTGCTGCAGCTGAAATCTCCCTCCTATCCATCCTTCAGCTCTCAACAGTTCATTCCTTCTTGCTTGTTTTATGCTGGTGTTGGCACTTCCCTGCCCATGCTCTGAACTGAGTCACACTGATAAGCGGAAAATCAATACAGAAGGAAAAACAAAACAAGACAAAAGTTAACAGGTTAACCAATTAAAATTTCTAAGCAGAGGACCTTGTTGCAGACAAGGCAATGAGTGATGGGATATGCAGATGTTGGGAAAGAGGAGAAGAAGGAGAATGGAAGTGGAAATGGCTTTTCACTGCCTTTCTTATGCAGGGAGAAATTAGTTTGCCTCCACTGTGTTGTCCACAGAACGCAGTGCTTTGCAACACAAGTAGCCCATATTTAAGTGATTTTACAGGGTCTGATCATTGGGTGGCAGCTCTGAGCCAGTGTTTTTATCTAAGTCAGAAATTGGAAAAAACTGAGTTCTCTGGTTTAGCTAAACCATTCACTCAAATTGCTGTGTAAGAACTGTTTAGGTTTGACCTCTAAACAGTCAGTGCACTTGAAATATAATCAGAATACAAGGATTTGGAGTAGAATAAACCAGTTTCCCCCCACCTTCTGCAGCACTCTTCTCACAACTTTTTCTAGCAGTAATGGCTACTTCCCAGTTCAGGTTTATGCATCACTGCCATTAAAGCACAGGTCATTTTTCAGGATATCACTTTCAATAAATATTTCCTATTCTCCAAACAATATCTTATTTTTCTTCTCATTTAACCCTCTGACCTCTGCCTATTTAATGCTCTCCTGAATGATTCCAGCCTTTGGTATCTCCACTGTGAATGACTTTGAATGGCTCATATAAAGAGATGGTAACAACTGAAAGAAGAGAAGAGAGACACTGCAAAAACTCCTTTTAGCATCTTCAGCCAGCTATTCAATTCAATCCTTTGTGCTGTAAACTTGCACGGAAGTAAAACTTAAATTCAGAGCTACATCTATCCTGAGGTAAGCCCAGTATTTGTAAAAGAATGGAGTACTTACTGATCCTGCCTATAATGGGATCAAAGAGAAATCCAGCACTGCTTGAAGTGACAAGAGATCACAACAAAAAGGGAGCAGGTGAATTGACTTCAGTGGATTTCACTCTCAGGCACTGAGTTTAAAATACAATTGTGTCTTACATCTGAAGGTATCAGAAACTCTTCTTCATCAAGAGAGAATGGTGATTTGAGGGTTAGGAATTACCTGTGGTGCTCCACTTGATAGTGGTAGAGCAAATGAGCCAAGGAGCAAGAAAGGGATGAAAAAAAACTCAAATGGTGTGTTCCTCAGGGTTCACTTTGTGTTTTCCTTGCCACAGACTCCTCTCTGACAGAGCCAAGGCTTTATGGATTGAAGCTGGAAGAGCAGTGACCCAGTGTCAGGAGTGGGATCACTGCACTTGGAAACAGTACAAGAGGTTTAAGAACAGCAACTCGTTACAGATGGAGAATAGGCTCTCTCAGCTTTGGGCAAAACAGGGGTGAGGGCTACATTAAAAATGTACAAGAAGGTTCTATTGCTGTTTTTAGTGAACAGGCCTAAAATTTTTATGCTGAGTTGCTGTTTTATCCCTCTTAATAACATTCCTTTTCTTTTAAACTCTTGGATTCATTGCTTCTGAGAAGGAAAACTGATTATCCAAGCTCATTATGTGCCCAAGTGAAATCATTTTCTTTTCCTATCACCCGAGAGCCTTGAACTGAAATTGATTAACTATTTTTAGAAAGAAGCTCTAGCTAAATCTGACTTCTTCCCCTGCCAATCACACCTATCAGGGGAGTGCAAAACAAGCCTATCTGAATGCAGGTGCCTAGGAATCATGGCCTGTCCCTTTTGCCAAATACATTAATATAACTAAGAAAGAGTTGGGGTTGTTTGAGATCTTTCGCCATGTTGGACTAGAAGCTGGAGAGGAGAGGTAGCATTTTTGGAAAGAAAATGGGATAATAGTGGTGTTATATTTCAAATTTTTGGTTTAGTTATCTAACACCCCTGCAGCTCCAGCAGGCTTTTCTGAATCTCAAGGCTGGCTACTTTCCTTTTCCAACAGCTTTCTTTAGGGTTCTGAAGACCCTTGCAGTGTCTTCCTTGCCACTACTGGATGAAAAAAGCACAGGATTTAGCCACTACTAACAGCTCTCTAGCTGGCAGCTCTCTAAGGTGCCAAGTGCATGCAGAGAGGAGATGACCTAATGGGGTACACTGTCTTCCAGGAAGCCAGAAGGAACCTCTGGCCATACATCTTTTGTACCTTCCTCAGAAGTTGCAAGCCTCAGACTTTTCTGTGACCCAGGAAGAGGTCAACTGTTTACTGACGACTACAAGCATCCTAGTTCCAAGATATGAAAGCACAATTCAGCTTTTGAGAAAAATCCATGTTTTTCCTGTAAATAAGACAGGGGCAGGGGCCATTCTTTGGCTCTCTGGCAAAATGGCATGGAATGGCTGCAGCTGCAGACTTGCTGGTCTCCTTGGTCTCCCACAGAGTCTCTGCAGTCTTAAACACAGATAAAGTTCTGTGTCTCTTTTATTCAAAGTGCCAAAGTGCCTGACACACTGTGTTACAGCTATACTCTGAGTGAAAAAGGATGTGTTTGCCCAGCCTGGGCGCAAAGCCTGCTGGAATGCTGCTGAAGGACACTGCATACAGTCTCACCCGGTCCATGTTGCCCAGTGGGAATTGTTGCTACCCTGTGCTATATCCCAAATGGTGCCAGGTTGTTATCTTGGAGAGCACTGGTTGGCACAGGCAAAACCATGGCAGGGGGAGTGCTGACAACAAAACAGTGCAAGCAGTTGCAAGGCAGTGTGTGATACTACATCTTGGCCCTGATTTATTTGGCACTAATAACTCAGGCAATGTGACTGCTAGCATCAGCGTTTATGAAGCTCACGAGCTTTCAGGGATATTTTGCAGTCAGTTTTTCAAAATAAAAAGCCCTTGTCTCTTGCAACCACTGAGTGTGAAACTAGACAAAGGGAGAAGACAATGATTTCCAAGAAGCTGCAAACAAACCCATCTTTCTTTCATGACTTACAAAAGTACAAATTAAAAAGACCTGATTCTCACTCCTAAGAGCCAGATAATTTTCATGAGATCCAGGGGTCAATTTAATTTGTATCAGCTTCCCCAACTTCTCTGCAACCTAGGATATTTTCCCAAAGAGAGTGTTCTGGTCACCTTCCACTCTGTCTTTGAAGACATGGTATAAATTTGAGGCATTATGGACCATTTGGAGCTATTTCTGATCAGCCACACACTGTCTGGGACCAGTGCAGCTCTTCTTTGTTTACATCCCACTTTCAAAGTCAGACTTTGCTTCAAGGAGCAGAAAATATATCATTTCTAAAGGATGAGGGGGTAAGGGAATATGTGTGTTTTTGTGAGGGAGAAGTTGTGTTCATGCAAGCTGGGAGGAATTCAGCCAACAAGGTTGCCACTGCCTTTTATTGAAACCTATTTCCAAAAGAAATGCAGAAGAAAAGAAGCAGTTTTCTATCCTCATACTTCCATCCAGGGAGGTCAAGGTCTGCAGCTGCAGTAATTCCTTACAATTTCCATAAGTGTTTGGAAGGTGACACAGGAGATATACAGGTGAAAATGCTTTGTCACCCCCCTTGCAATGGGTGTTACCCATGTGCAGCCTGCTCTTACCCTATGGCTAGTAAGGAATTTTAGGATTAGATATTTAACAATATCATCTGAGAATGTGTAAATACTCAAGACTAGAGACAAGACTTAATGGTTCACCTTTATCATTCTGAAACAAGTAGATATTTATCTCTGCCTCCACTATCAGGTCAAATTAGAAGTTGTGGTTTTCTTGATAATATCCATGGATATGACACACCCAGGGTATTGTGAAGTTCTGGAGGTCAGAGTGTTTTAGACCTTCAGGTCCATTTCTTTGTTCAGAACCATTTCTTTGTTCCTGGTTAATCCGAAGGAAAAAAGCATGACTATCTCAGTAGGATGTTGCTGCACTGCCCTATGTATGTTTGCTGAAACCTTCCCTACATATATTTTATTCTGTTTCTAAATCAATATTATATTATGCTGGCATACTCCTGTAATTCATTAAGTGACATGGATGAATTCTCTAATACCAAACACTTCTGCTTTACTCTCTCTTTCTTTCCTCAAAGGAAGATGCACTCAAAATCACTGTTTTGGGTTGGTGGGTGTCTGGACCCTGAGCACAACCTTTTCCATGCCTTCCCTCAAAAGGGGTTTGGCTGCCCATGCTCAAGGCTGTCTAAACTGGAATCATCCTGGCTGAGGGTCTCCCCACCTTCACTCAGAAGGTGTTTGTAAATTCAGGCCCTTGCCTGAGCTATGGCACAGCCATATTTGTGCCTGGTGATGCACATTGCTGATTGTGATCCATGGGATTGACTTCCTAGCTTGACCTTAGGTCTGGCTACTGGTGTCTTGGCTTGAAAGACAGGTACCTGCCAGCAAAAAGCTGGAATCTCCTTTTGAATAGAGAATGCAAACCCCCTCCCTCAGATTATTATAATTTTGCAATTGAAGGCTCTCAGGCAAAGATTTGGGAGTAGGAATAACAGTCCTTTACTAGGAATATTAGACAAAACAAAGAAAAATACAAATGTAATAGCACTAAGAGACAAGTAAAACAAAAAANAAAACAAGCAGGGTCTCCTGGTACTCCCACGTCCTTTTGGAGCGGTGTCCTCCAACCGAACTGTCCTGTTCACTGCTGTTCCCCAGGAGCAACCTGCCGCCCTCTTTTGTTTCAGTCAAGCACCCATAAGTACCCAGCAATTAGTTACCTAGCAAAACCACCAGGAAAAAATTCCACAAACACAAAAGAAACAGATCCAACCCCCAACAACTCGGTAGAGAGTTCCAGTGAGGGATCTGGATTGATGGCTGATTCTGGTCACTCTCACTGTTCAGCATTTCTTGTTATTGTGGGATTACACCGTTGTCATTGAGGTCAATGCCTTGCTGTCATCCTTAGGTCCCAGCTCACCTTCCCTCAGCAAGCAAATCTTGTGACTTCCACATCAGCAGGCTTGGTCTTTTACATGTGTACACGCATCTGTTATGCTTGCTCACACTAAAGAATACAAAGAAGGAACACCAGAACAATACAACGAGCAGTTAGGACAGAGGTTTTGTGAGGACTGTGGGACTGCAGAGCTTCTGCAAACAGAAAATTATTTCCTTGCAGACCATGAAGTCCTTTATGCTGCAGGAACACTTCCATGGTTTGAGACTTCAACCCACAGCAAATTGCTAACTTTTAGAATATGATTCAATACTCTAGGAATTGTAAGAGCCACTTTCTCTATTGGCTTCACAGCTGTCAAGTCAATTCATTAATGAAATCTACAGCTCTTTCTCAAAATTAAAACCAAGGTAATTTCTTGCTATTCTTATTTCATGTGTTTTCTTTCTTGCCTCCAATCTCTTTGCTGTTTATCCCTCCATCTCCAGCATCCACTATTATACTTTTTCTCTTTCCTCTATCTCTTCTTTATTCTCTGTTCCTTCCTCTCTCTCATACTCTCCAGTCTGACTCTTCTGTTTTCTTCCTGAAAGGAAGCAGAAGTAGCAACAAGATAGTGCGAGACATATCTAGTATATCTGTGAGGAAATATAAGTCAAACAAACAAATACAACTTCCGTTTTTCTCACGGTTTTCGTTCTGCAGAAATAATTTCAACTTAGCTATGCTCTTGCTGGCATAAGGAAGAACCAGCCTTCTTTGCCAATCTGATTGGTTATTAGCACCACTGTCTCTAGTGTAACACATTATTCTACACTCATGTGCAATTACTAGCAAGTCCTGCTGTAGTGTCTGTGTGCTCTCACAGCAAAAGCAGGGGACAGTGATTGAAAAGCTAATGAAACCAGATGGATTAGCATGCTCTGCTTCCTGTTCTTCCTCATCCTCTGCAGAACCAGCTTCCTCCCTAGTCTGGACATAACACTGCAAGCTGGATATTATGCTAGGTGCAAGACCAGTCCATGTCTTTTTACCCAGCTCCATCTCTTAGATTCATCAACAAAGCCTCTTCAGCCCCCTTCACAGGACAGGAAGCTTCACAGGAGCTTTGTTTTTACAGCAGTTGTTAAAGCTCGGAGTCACATTCATGATTTGATGAGCCTCAGAACCCTCCACCATGTGCAAGCTGTGAGAGATGTAGTCACTGTAGGGTCATATTGTAGTCACTGTAGGGTCATATTGTAGTCACTGTAGGGTCTTCACTGGGAGGCTTTCTGAATAGAAAATGGATCAGGCTAAAGAACACAGTGGGAAATGGTAAAATGAACATGAGTTACTGGACTGGAGAAAGCAGAGACACAGAAGGTGCTGGGTGATGAGAACTGCTGGGAATATCCACGGTATTGATCTGCTTTTATTTCACTAGTCAAAATTGGCCCTTCATGGGAAAGTGGCAAGAAGTCTCCAACATTAGTTGCTGCTCTTAGAACAGGCTGGACTCTTTGCCTTTTATCAGAATTTTATCTGAGCCTTAGAACTGAAGAAGTCTCAATTCTGCTTGTTTGTAAATCAAAATGGTCATGCAAGAAAAGTAAGACTCTGGTCTACAATGCCTGCAGAAAAGTTGGAATTGTTTTCTCATAGGTAAAATTAATTTTCAATAAATATGCTAATTCAAAAGATAGTAAGCTTGATGTTTTTAAGCCTCATTAGGCTTCATGCCTTTGGATAAAAAAGGGCCTCATAACACTGGCTAAAACTGCAAACACATCTTTCCCTCTCTCACCCCCTAAAAGGAATCACAGGCATTCTGACACAGTGAACTATCATCTAACACTTGTGATGGTACCTTTGTCTCTCTTCCTGCACTGCAGAGGCCTGATGCTCCAACACAGATGAAACCCCAACACAGATGCGAGGCTGGTCAAGCAAGTGTGAGTATAACATAGAAAGCCTAAAAGAATAGCTCTCCCCAGTGAGAAACCTGTTGTTGGAGGAAATGAGAGTACCAACAGCAACTTGGTAATACTGAATGGGAATTTATTTAGCTGAGCACTCACATCAGTATCAGTGTCCTAGAATAAGCATAATTCTGAGTCCTGGTAATTCTCTGCATAGTTTTGCAATAAGCAAGGGTCCAAGCTGAATTAGAGGACCCTCAGGACCTAAGCAGTGTAGTGTTGACTTTTGTACCCCTTAACAAGAGAAAGAATGTGGCAGACATTTAGAAAAACAACTAAGAACATAATTACAGATTTTTTAAAAGCCAAACAAATGCTCTCAGCAATCCACTGCTTTTCTAACAGTCAAGAGAGATCTCAGTAAAAGGTCAGCAGGGGCGAGATATGAGCGAGTTATTTATTGTTTAAGGCAAAAAACTAGATGCCTCATTAAGCAAGACATTCAACTTTGCCTTTGTGGGTTGATTTCATTTGGTCAATACATTGCCATGCCCACCAAATAAGCCCACTTGCCTTAGCAAGAATTCTGCCTGTAGCAAGTCATATGCAAAAGTGAGAGACACCCACTCTGTTTAGCTACAAAGTCACAGAAAGGAGAAAGCTTCCTGGCAAGGAAAACATATTTCAAAAACCTAGCAGCTGAAAAACTCGTGTCCCTCTATCAGTAAACAAACATATCTCATAGGTGGTTTTGCAGAGAACCTGCTTTTCCTTTTTATTTTGTGAAAAACCTCTATGCAAGAGGGAGCTGAGTCTGTGTTGAGGAAAGGTCACTGTTAACCAGGAAAAATTAATGTGCCCTTCCCTGAGAATTCATACTCCAAGAACAGGAGCTGAAGTTGTCTCTGCTGTCATGAGAACTACTGGATTAGCTTGGTTCAGTGCTCTGTTTTTTAGAAACAGCAGCCAAAAGATGGCAAGGAATGATTTTGCCTTTCCTAGCAGCCCAAGGACAGCTTAACCTTGCAAGAAACACCTGTGCCTGAGCCAAGTCACTGGTCAGGTCCAAAAAGTGAAAGAGGCTGCCAAGACCAGGTTGTTTCAGCCATTGTAGAGTTACTGCTCGAGAGACCACAGAGTCCATGACGTTCAGTACTGTGAATCATATGCCAGGCAAGGGATTGTAATCTTCCCAGTATGTGTTTATTTCTGGAAAGATCAGTGTGCAATGATGTGCTGGTTTTGGCTTTCATAGAGTTAATTTTCTTCACAGTAGCTGTTATGGGGCTGTATTTTGGATTTGTGCTGGAAACAGTGTTGATAATTCAGGGATGTTTTAGTTACTGCTGAGCAGTGCTCACACAGAGTCAAGGCCTTTTCTGCTTCACCCCCCCAGTGAGGAGGAGGCTGAGGGTGCACAAGAAGTTGGGAGGGGACACAGCCAGGACAGCTGACCCCAACTGACCCAAGGGATATTACATACCACATGGCATCGTGCTCAGCATACAAAGCTCAGAGAAGACGAGGGAAGGGGAGGGTTTGGAGTCATGGCATTTGTCTTCCCAAGTCACCATAGGGATGGCAGAACTCTTGCCTTCACACATGCAGTGGTGAATGCATTCCCTGTTTAGTTTTGCTTCTATGAGCAGGTTTTGCTTTCCCTACTAAACTGCCTTTACTCAACCCACAAGTTTTCTCACTTTTATTCTTCCCTTTCCCGTTCTTTTTCCCCTCCCACCAAGAGGTGCTGAGTGGCAGTTGCCACCTGGAATGAAACCACAAACATTTTCATCACCTTTTGTTTCAATACCTTTTTTTGAGCACCCCAGGGGCTCCAACACTTATGAGTAATGGCTGGGTTCCTCACTCACACAGGTGCTGTGCCTCTGCTCTGCCAGCTGTGTCACTAACTGAATCTTGACTTTAGCATAGGTCCAGCAACTAGGTTCCTGATCAGATGTCATAAAATTAAGAAGAGGGAAGTAAGTATTTTCAGTGTTACATTTTGCTTAACCAATTTCCCAGAACCATGATATTTTTCTGCCAGTGAGATACAATGATCTCTTAATAGAAGCTGAACTTTGCTACTTGTTCCCTTTTCTGATAATCTGCGCTCAGAACCTGTCCTTCAAATCACCATTCTCCTGGTATGCAATGCTTTCTGAAACAAAAATTCATTTCCATAAATTTAAACAGTCATTAAACAAAATATTGGTTTACACAGTGAATGCTGTCTTAAAGGCACATTGTTGCTGCTAAGCCTGATGTGTATAAAACTGTCTCCATTCAAACAGTAGCACTACTGAGTATGTAATGGCACTATTGAGTACTTAATAGTAGCACTACTAAATATGGATTCTGCTTAAACCAAACCCACACAGCTGAGGGATTAAAATTCAAGCCACACTCTGATTACATATTTTAATTTAAGTGATAATATCACTCTGCATGAATAGAAGTGGGGCAAATACACTCAAATAGAGACAGTGTAATTTAACATATATTTATCTTTTTAATCTTTGGGGGAAAAAGAAAGAGGCTGGTGGCATCTAAAGAAGTGAGAGGTGGTGAAATCTCTTACTGTTTTCTCTAACCTGGACTGCAGCCTCTGCGAAGAGAGTTCTGCAGATTTGGGCAGTGCCTTCAGCAACTGAAAGCACCAGAGCTCAGGCAACTTTGGATTATATCCACCACAGTGTACACAGCTTCTTAGGAATCAGTGACAGCTGGAAGTGTATCAGAAACAAAAAAAATTAAAAGCTAAAAGAAAAACAGAGTAAGCCAAGGAGTGTAAGAAGGGAAAACTACTTGACAATAATTTTCAGCGTATACTGTAAAGATGAACATTGGACACAGTGTATGGACATGAACTTGAGAATGGAGACTTTACATCTTCACATTTCCAAAAGGGCTCTTTTCCCAGATTAAAAAAAAAAAAGTGTGTAAACTTATCCTTTTAGTTTCTTCTTAACAGGCAGAAGAATTTCCCCACTTAGATGGAGAGACCTCAGTGAAGAAAGATGAGAGCTGGTAGTGAATACCCATGCACTTTGTCTCTTGAAACGTCAGTCATTCATAAATAATTGCCTTTTCTTTTTTTCATGCTTGTTAAACACAGTCGCACTGTGTGTGATTCCAAGCAATACTTTGTTACTCCTCTCACTTAATTTACTCCAATTAGGTTCTGGCGTCCCTAGACACCAAGGATCTGCCTATCAGATGGAGTGTTTCTGCAACAGAGCAGTGCTTGTTGAACATGAGATTGAAGTTCCCTAGGGTGGAACTGAGGCATCTCTGTTCAGCAAAGCTGAGGCAACTTGTGCTTGCCTGGAATGTGACAGGATCAGTGACAGCAAATTCACCACGCTGGTCTAATGGCAGAGTCTGGCAGCATCACTTACCTCGTTAGCTTGCACTGAAACAGCAGGCTCACTGTGTCAGGACATACCTATGCTAAAAAGGCCTGAAGAGCTCTGGCTTGGGAAGGTTGAAAGGAAACTCCCTCTGCAGAGCCAGGTTGTGAAGTGGTGCCTTTCTTCTTAAAGGTCACACAAAGGGAGTTAACTGTCGTGTTAATTCCCCATTTAAAGTGAAATCCAGTTAGAGCCTTTAGCAGCAGCTTAGGGTAGAGATTCGAGAAAACTCTTCTGATATAAAGAGCAAGCAGAAGACATCAGTCTAAATCCCAGAATTTCTCCTTCTCTATTTGCTGGGCCTTAGCAAAAGCAACTTTCATGGGTGTATATTAAAAACAGTGGGCAGATTGCCATAAATTCATAGGTAATCTCTTCAGGGCTACCAGGATGGGCTCTTTGACCAGAAATCCTTCAATAAATCCTTTCAGGAAACACAGAATCATGGGCTGACAAGACACCAAAAGGCCATCTGTAAAGCAGCTAAAAACTTCGGTCCCAAAGTGGGACATAACCTGACTGAATAGGTAGACAAGTCAAGCCTTTTTAGCTCCAAGACAGGACATGAGGATGAAGCCAAATCATTGTTTAGACACCCTGTGGGTATTGCCATATCTGTACAGGCCATCCACAGCCTCTCTTGGACACCGTGGAAGCTTTGTCAGGCATGTGATGTCACAGACTGATATCACAGTAGCCAGGTACCACCTGCTGGATCTGGTCTCCACCCCTGTCCTAGTTTAGGGCAAATT
>WBNO01024481.1:0-24063 GCA_013400575.1 Peucedramus taeniatus
TGGAGTAGATTCATTACAATGGTTGGCATTAGCATGTTACATCTCTGGTGAGTATGTACCCCAGACAAAGTGTTCAGCACAACTGAATGAAAATATGGGATAAAAAACATTGTAGAAGGCCGTTTCATTCAAAATATCTATGTAATAAAGACAAGCTGTAAAATCAACAGGATTAAGAATTTACTTAATAAGAATTATTTTAAGCCTTCTAGCACCCCTTACTGGAGTTCTATTTTTAATACCTATTAGATAAACTAAGCTGGAAAAAAGAAAAACTCTTTTAAATAGACGCTCTAACTGAGGGAAGGATACATAAACAGAATCTAAATAAGCACGGAAGAGGAGCTCAGCTGATATAAGCCAGGGTGGTTTTACCAATTTAGGAGACTAAAATTAACTTCTGCTTAAGTTCTAGTAGAGGGAGTTTATTCTACAGAATATGGTCTCAGCTCTGCATTTTAGAAGTCAAACATGCTCTCTTGCTTGACAGGTTTCAAACAAGACTTGACTGAAGATCCTTCCAGGGTGATTTATTCTGTTTAGTACTAAGAGAGTTGAATGACCCCCATTCTAGGATAAGTAATAACTTGTGATTTCATAAACTCTTAAATTGAGAGGGATATAAAGGACCCTTATGAGCTCTAATGCTTGACCTCTTGTTTAGCATATGCCAGAGAGCTATATCAAATGAAATACAGTGATGTGCAACTTCCATTGCCCTCAATTTAAATGCCTGAGATTCTGGTGTTGCTGAAGACTGCAGCTGCAAAGAGTAAAAGCAGATAGTCTGAAGATACAAAACACAGTCACTCAGGATCTTTTCCCTCTTCCACTGTAGCGCATCAGAATTGCATATGTTCTGCTGTAAGCCTGGCTCTCTTGGGCAAAAGAAAAGGCATAATTCTTTTGTTTACCTCCCCAGGGTCTTTATTAACACACATACTTGGAAGACATTGTGTTATTAGTTGATTAGTAATGCAGGAATAATTTCCAACATGAACTTGAATTTCACATATGCCAATGATGAGCTTTCATTATTTGCTCCTTATGGTCTTGTCTTTTTAGACAGTTACTTGACAACAATAATGATTTCCTTTTGAGAAATACTGACAATTTGTTTTGAAAAACTTTCCTGTAAGGAGGTACTGTGCAGGGAGTCGGCACAACAGTGCATTATGGAAGTAGAAATCATCCCACTGATTCCAGAGGCTGCAGATGCGTTGCGCATGTACTGTTGCCTTCCTGACCACAACCTGACTGGGCAATCAGCATAAATCAATTCTCTAATACCTGAGATAATCTTCATATTACATTTATAGCTGCCAAGGTGAAGGGAGTGACCAATGCCAATACAGAGAGCACTGGCCAACACAAAGCTGTTGCCAGCTGCTGTTTCAGCTCTGGAGGACATATGTAGCTTGACTAAATTAGTGAAGTATTTTCTTAAACTGCCCTGAATAGCTCAGACACAGTTTTGAGAGCAGGACACTTGAAAAGGTGAGCTTTCCTCTTTCTCTGTACCTGAGACTATGTTTAAATATTCCTTAACCATAAATAAGATATCAGCTGTTTATTTAAATATGATTTCTGCTTGAGAGAGTAAACAATCATGGAGTCAAACCACACAAGACACCAGATCCTACTTCTGGAACATTTACCTTCAGAAGCAAAGGAAAAAGGAATATATTGAAAAATATACACCCAGACAAAAAAATATCACATGATTAAAATCGAGACTAAGGAACTACTGCAGTGTTCTCTATCTCCAACAACCCCCTTATTCTATAGTGTGCTAATTTATATCAGGCTGTTTTTTCTTCTCTGGGTTTAATGGAATAGCTCCTAACTGACCCCTGTAGAGAAACTACTGCCTCCATGGTACAGATTTTCATTCCTAGAGGAACATCCAATTACTCTGAGTAATTTTTGGTTATTCTGTTTACCATCTTTCATTATTCTATGATTTATTAAGTCTGAATTTTTCAATTATTTGCAAAGATTTATTTCAGTATGGTCATTTAGTTTCGGCCTATTAATTATTTTTGAGAAAAATGAGGAATTTATCTGTTCTTAAAACATAGTAGTATAAAAAAAGCCTTTTGAGGCAAGTACAAACATATACTATGCAAATGAAATTTCCCTTTAAATGATGTGCAGCTCTACTGAGATGACTGTGGTGGTTCCTCATTTCCCTATTGCAGACCAACAACCTTCACTTTAGTGAAGATTCTATTGGAGGCTAGGTCAGTGTTAAATGTAGGACTATCCATTTTGAGGACACAACTGACATCTAATCCTATATCTTTTTCAACTGAAAATATAATCCTAAATTTTGTTCATGCTTTACATTAACTATTTGCAATACCTCCACTTCTGTGGATAAAATAACTTGATATGGGTTGCTTTAAAAAGTGCCGTAAGATTTGCAGCTTTAGAAACCAGTGGTATTTTCATTTTTTATAATTAGACGTTTACAATTGTATAATTAAAATGCATTAGGCATTTAGCAATTTTGCATGGGGCATACAAAACTGTATTTATGAAAAATCCTTCATGGCCAGCTTATAGGAAAAAGAGGTATGATGCGTTTCTTAGACACATTACTTAAATGTGTTAACTGTTCCTCCTATCTCTCTTGTAATATTTTAAATTAATCTTTCCATGCTCTGTTGATCACTTAGCATCTGATCATTTGATCATGTTTGTGAGGTCTCTAAGACATAGCTCAATAATTCAGAATTTTGAAAAGTGATTGCTAGTTTGGATTTCTCAGTTATCAGGTGTTCCAATTCCAGCAAGGGGTCCAGATTATCAGAATGCATCCTTCAAAAATGCTCCTTCTTACAGGTACCTCAAATCCTGAAATTCCCAAAACAACCACTACTGTCCAGAAATATTTGATAAATTGCATTTCTTCATCATTTCTGAAACACAAACCAGAGAGAGAAGAAACTGTTAATTAACTTAGATCAGAGCCAAGAGTAATTTAAATTCATTAATATTAAATGTTAGCACCCAAAACTTTATCAAGATATTTCAATCATTTTAACCAATACCCTTTTTCCTTTTTTTAGCCTTTGTTTCTGTAGAGCTTCATGTACTTGAATCATTTAACACAAAAACCCCCCGCATCTTTGTTCTAAATGGGACTTTCCAAATAATAAATCTACCTCTCCATTTGCAGGTACTAATAAGACTGATGTCAGTACTTCATCAAAATTGCACTGTATACATTGTGGGCACAACAAAATGGTACCCAATGCCTGCTCTCACTGCCTTCATGCTTATGTTTTTTTGCACATAAAATTATTAATATTGTCTGCCCTATAGTCATCATGTATGTTTTTTGGAGCTATCTGTTAAAACTGAGAAATGCTATCAAATTCCATATGAAGATGTAAATTATTTCTTTTCTACAAGATTTATTCCTAAATTTCTTAAAAGCTATGCTGTTTTCCTTACTACTAGCTGTTGCCCATCTGCTGACATTTTAAACCTGTAACTTGTAAAATTATTTTTCATGAGAAAGGTAATAAAATACATCAGGCAAAATGACCAGTTTTTAAAGATAGATTTCTGTGTTTTCATTATTATACAAATCAAAATTTCCATACAACTACTGACTCTTTGAATTGTTATGAAGAATGTAACTTGCAATTTAGCATTTCTCTAAGCTGGTACTGCACTACTTCATCACAGCTCCATTTTGTGCATAACGCCTAGGGATAGGATAAAAGAACTCAGAAAAGAAATGCCCTTTGAGCCCCAGAGCTTCTACTCCACAGAGGAGGAACATAAAATCATACAAAGAATGCTGGAAGCGACTTCAAGATATTGCTTAGTCATTCTTCCTTTCCTCTCTCAAGCAATTATGTCTGGGGCTAGCTTGAAAGTTGTTTGTCTAATATCAAAATTTTCGATGAGGAATGTAAATCTCTCCTGCTGCAATTTAAGCTCTTCATTTTTTTCTATTGATCATGAACATAAGAATGCCATTACCATGTTTCTCTTCTGTCTTTGTTTGCAGACTCTAAAGAACCCAAGAAGTCCTAGTCCTTTCTAAAAAATCATGTTTTTAAAACCCTCAACCATTCTTGGCTATTTTTTCCACTTTGCCCACATTATGCTTGAAGTACAAAGGTTACAGCACAGAGATTACAAATTATATATTACATATGACAGCGAAAATATATTATCTGAATGCTTAAAGTATAATTCCCCTTTTTACTAATGCATACGGTCATTCACATGTAACATGTAAATTTTAAGAAAAAAACTATTTTGACAGGCTATTAGCATCCTCCACAAATTACTTTTGCTCTGAACTAGCACCTAAATGCTGACTACCTGTCTACATTACCATCTAAATGGAGACCACCTGTCTGTACTAAGTAAAGCTTGGTCTCCATGTCCTTTATGTAAATTTTCTCCCAATTATATATCTGAACAATAAAAGTAGTTCTCATTAATTAAATATCAGCCAGTATACCTCCCGGACTAATGCTTTGATTCATTGCAAGTATTATTCTATCTTGAACTATTAATAATACTTCTGGATATGATCACCCAGCTAATTATTGACCCACCACTAAACAATTTATTTAGACTATTCTTACCATTAGAAGATTTGCTAGGTGTCAGTTTGGCTTTGTTTTTTGTGTTTGTTTGGTTGGTTGGTTGGTTTTTTAGCATGTCAATATCTTTGTAAGAATTTAGATATAGTTCTGCCACTCTTTGTCCACTGGCCACTGAAGATGTCTTGCAACAGCTGCTCAGCAACAAGTTGGGCCAAACCACTGCAGGCTCTTATTTTGCTTATAGCTTTCTAGAAGATTACAGTTTGACAATTTTTCAGTATTTTTCCATACTCAGCTTAACGTTTTCTTCTCCTCCCTTTTCCCACTTTTTAAAGGGAGGGAAGTATTTCAAGTCTACAGCCTCCAAAAAGTGTTGCTCCTCAAAAAAAAATAATTCTTGTATCTGAGCTTGCTTCAGACATAATTTTGATATTAATTTTATCTAGGTTTTTGACTATAATAAATTCTGCAGCCTTTTTTATTTTCTCCTGTTCTGGGAAATAAAATTCTGGGTGGGAATATCATCCTTTTGATTTTTTCTTAATGGCGTTAGTCAGACACACAAAACTCTTTGACCTCCAAAGCATTATCTACTCCCCATTACCTCCTTACTGAATTTTTCCTTCTGTTTGTATTATTTTTTTATATTTGTCCTCACTGTTTGAGACATGAAAAACTTGTGATTCAGCTTTTCATTTGTAAATTGATCTCATGTTAAACTCCTAACTTCTCCTTGTATCTAAATATTACTCATCTAGAAGAAAATTTTACATAGATTTTATGAAGCTTTATTGAACGTAATTAAGGTCTGTTTTGAAAATCAAGTATTCTGAATTGGAGATTAAAAAAAATCTTTGGAAACTCTTTGATCTTAACTGCAAACCAAAGATAGATAACAGATTTCCAAATGGAACCTGAATGCAGGTTCATTCAAAGTAAAAAATCTCATTTATGAGTTTTCTTGAATTTTCTATTTTGATCAAAGAAAAAGTGTTTAGCAATTGAAACAATACAAATGAAAACTCACTGCATATCTTAATTTTGAGAGAGATGATTACTAGTTTTTTATCATTTGTGTGATGTGTTTTAATTAATTTCATAGAGTGAATAAAATAAAAATATGTATGTTTAATATGCTTTCTGAAGCTCAAGAATGCCTAGATAACCCTCAGAAAATGACATTACAATTTAAGGGGCTAATTCTGAGGGTACTTTAAAATTGAAAAAATTAGAGAAGCATGTATTAATGCATTCACTATGTTATGTATATCCACTTTTCTTCAGTTTCCACTTAGGAATTTTCATTAGGATTTCCTTTTCTCTTCTCATCCTATATTGGTCATTTCAAGTATTGCAGTCACTTAATTGTATGATAAAGCTGATATTACCGCCTAGTTTCTAATCTTAACGGCAAATAAGCAACCAAGCATGGTATTAAAGCCTTCATTACAGGGGAATAGCTCTTTAAAACAAACAAGAGTAGTATCAGAGTAGTAAAATGATGATAATGTCCCATCAGGAACAGTGTGCACAGTGCTGATAACTGTCCCACAGGAAGGAAGTTACCTCAGAAAAGGCAACACGTAATGAAACACAATGCGACATCCCAGAGGCCTGATTTGACTTTCCAAGAGTTGGGACTAAGTTTTCAGAAAGCAGAATAATTATTCAAAGTTATATAAATGTTGTGAATGGCTTGTACATTTTTTTCATTCATTCATTCTAGTAAGAACAGAAGTACTTGTCATATTAGTGAAGTGTAAGGTGGGAGTGAGGTCCCAGATGATCCTATTAGCAAAATTCAGAATTTGCTATATGAGCCAGATAGAAAAACAGAAGCTAGAGATCTGTCTAAAAAGATGACTAACAAAGAGCATACTGCAGCTTAGTAGGGATAATTACTGTAAAGTATATATGCTAATATAAAATATTTTTGTTCACAAGTAAGTTTTAATGCATGATGTGGGTAAACTCTTCTTGTGAGGTTTCAATTCAGTATTGCCAGCCACAGGCACTCACATTATTTTAGTACCACACCTTGCGCCCACCCCACCCAAAAGATGAGATTTGGAACAGAGCACATGTCAGGGTTAGTGAGTTTGTTTGGTTTTGTGCCTCAGTAGGAATGCTTATCTTGCAATTAATATTCAGTCTGGAAGGCTAGAAACTTTTTTGATTATAAATGAAGGCTGAGGTTTCTTAGGTAATAATCTGTTTTCGGCAGCTCAAATTTCAAGCAATAAAACAAATGAAGCCAAACCCAACAAATAAAACTCCACCTATTATGTGATTGATAAGAAAAAAACCTCATATAAAAACTTTTCCAATTCAACTAATGATTCCATATAGGAAAAAATTGTTAAAACATTTGGATCTTGCAGATTTTACCAAGTACATGCAGCATAGTAGGGTTTTGCCTTTTCTCTGAAGGCACAAGACATGGCACAAAAAGGAAGCCACAAAATTCTTTGAAAATTCACACAGAAAACAGGTATCTGTGTAAGGATTTTGGTATCTGTTTTGCCTCCTTGAAAAGAATATGTCAGTGTCCTATGTACTTCTGACAACTCAGAAGGATTCCACTACATACAGAAGAGCAAAGAAAAGAGGGAATAATAATGTTTAGGATAACCCTGCTCTGTCTGTTGACTCTCAAAAATCCTCTTCTGAAGCTCTTAACTCTTTGTAAATCATGCATAAGTTGTCTACTCAGCCACAAGTTATAACTTTTATTAAGTGTGCTGATTTTGGCTGGGGTCGAGTTAATTTTCTTCATAGTAGCTTGCATGGTGCTTGTTTTGGATTTGTGACCAAAACAGTGTTGAAATTCACAGGGATGTTTTAGCTATTGCTGAGGAGTGCTCATAGAGTCAAGGCTTTTTCTGCCCCTCACACTGCCCCAACAGCAAGGGGACTGGGGGTGCACAAGGAGCTGGAGGAGGACACAGCTGAGGTAGCTGACCCTAGCTGACCAAAAGGATATTCCGTATGATGTGCTCAAAACCAAAAACACAACATCATATGGTATGGAATACCCTATGGGGGAAATATGGAGGGGACATAGGGTCAATGGTGTTTGCTTTCCCAAGTAATGGTTATGTGTGATGGAACCCCGCTTTCCCAGAGATGGCTGAACACCTGTATGACCATGGGAAGCATTAAATTAATGCCTTTGTTTTGCTTCTGCACACTGCTTTTGTTTTTCATAATGTGCTTTTATCTCAAACCAGAAATTTTCATACTTTTACCCTTCTGATTTTTTCCCCCATTCCACTTATGGGGAATGAGTGAGGGTCTTGATTGCCTGCTGGGAGTTAATCCTTAAAAATAATGGAACCATTCAGGACTATCCTAGAGACTGCAGGATATTTGTGAAGTCCAGAGGGGAATATGACCTGTAGCAGAAGACAGGGAGAATAACCTTATATCTGGGTTTAGATATCCCTGCTTAGGGTATCTAAAACATCACTAAAAGATTATATTTAAAGCAATAGAGTCACTTCCTGTGAATTTTGAATCCGGTACATTTAAAGTAAACAAATATTTTTAGTAGGATAAAAATCTTAAAATGTAATGTGAATGCAGCTGAAAAACAATCCCATTGTCTACACCATCTGCACAGCACCTACATAAATACCAACATCAGAAGCAGTAACATTAGTTTTGTTGTATTTTAGTACACCTACTTGCTGCTAGCAGACTCTGCTTCTAAGGCAAGAGTAATTCATAGCCAGAAAAATCCTTTAAACAGGAGATTATATAAAGTTTATTTGACTTTTGCCCCATGTCCACTGAGATGGTAATGCAAATAGGGTTGAATGAGAAAATGCCCAGAATGACCTGGTCTAATTGCTATGGGACCATATCACATTCAGAAATCTCTTCCAGCCTTGAGTTCTGTGATCGTAACATTAAAAATTCATTCAGAACAATACTAAATTCTTTTGTCCTACTGGCTATTAATCTTATGTTCAGCATAAAAGCAAATGAAGAATTAAGTCAATCAGCCACTTAAACATGTGTGTGCCCACATACAGGCACATTCAGGTCATAATACACCTGTTCTATTATGTTTTTGAAAGATCTTCTCTCTTGCTCATATTATTTAACATACTAAATTTATTCTATGACTGTCTTAACCTGCTGTCCTGATCTCTGGCTACATGAGCCATTTCCAGGGCTCTGAGCGTTTGACACTGTTGCAGCAGAAACAGCATAATGTAGAAATATTTGTCTTGCCTATAGAAGGGTCAGAAGAAGAAAAGGTCCCAATGCCTAACTTGTGTGCTGTGACAGCCACCAGAGCTCCATGGATTGAAGTGTGCTCTAGCTCAGAACAGACACAGCTTCCCCTTCCCTGTTAGCCTGCACAGCCCCACACTTCCCTAAACATTGAGCAAACAACCACTGTTGAGCTGGAATTTAATCAACCTGCTTTTGTTTCAGCCCTCCCCCATTTTTTAGAGCAAAGTTGTAAGTGAAAAGAGCCCTTGAGTGATTTGTGGCATGCATTATTTTTAATTTACTTTACCTGTAGAGGCATATATGTTAACATCTAATAGATAGCTTGATGATTCACCTTTGCTGCTGAGGGCAAAAAGATTTCTTGCTCAACTGAAGTGAAAATAGCTTGCTCTTTAAAACTTTTTGTGCCCTAAAAGAGCTGTGCTCTTATAGAAATTCTGACATTGTAAGAAATGATCACGCCTGTGATCAAAAAAATCCTCGGAAAGGTAGAATCATCTTACATAGCTGATGTATTAAAGATGAGTGAGGGAAAAACTCTACCTGTTATGGCAATTTTTGTCATTGTTGTAATAAGATGTAGTCTGCAAGAAGTAGGAGCAAAAGCAGTTAACAGAATTTTCAAATTTTTATTCTGATGAAAGATCAAACTGACCCATTCTTGAGTCTAGGATCTGAATGGTTAATTTAGAAGAAAGGTGTACCAAGACAGAAGTAGCTTGATCAGCTGAATGCTCCAGAGACAACGGCAGCTGATCTGAACTATTTTTTCAGTAAAGAATTCTGCAAGCTATATTGATTCTAACACACTGAAGATTACACAAGATGAGCAGTCAACATTTTCTGTTCCTAAATTGCAAGCCTACCAGGGAGAAACTAGAAATGGCTCCTATTTGTTGGGGTTTTTTTTCAGGAGGATGGGAGGGGGCAGGAAGCAGTGTATGTGGTCTTTGTGGTTTTGTGTCGGTCACTGTGTTCTTCTAAACACTTGCTGCTTTTTAAATTTTTCTTCAGCATTATTCAAGGAGTGAAAGTTTGGATGTGCAGGCATTAGCATGTTTATACCCATATCCTAATCTGATTTTTCATAGCTTTTAAATATTGTCTAAGGTTATGCACATTTGTGCAGAGCTTAAATGCTTTGTGAGATAATGCACTATGTCAAAAGAGAGAAGCTAGTGGGGACTAATGTCATCTTTGTGCCACTCTTGATGACAGTTTAAAAGGAATCTAGTTACAGTGGAGACTGAAAGTTAAGCCTCTACAAAATTACAAATTTATGCTGAAGTTCATAGTTAAACATGTATTATGTTGACACATTCTCTCCATTAATTCATTATTTTAGAGATTAATTTCTTGCAAACTTTACTTTTTGTTTCATTCCAAATAAGAAGTCACTTTTATTATATGTTGTTTAACTTCAACAAAGTTTTGAGAAAGTATGACTTGTCTTCATCTTACAAGATTATCACAAAAGTAAAAGAGAATTATGTAAAATACTTTAGTCTACCCTGTCTCTTTTTAAACAGTGTGTATGTCACTTACAAAGTACATTAGGTCTCTTGGATTAAAAAAATATCCTTCCAATTTAAATTTGAGCATCAAAATTCCTTCTTCAAATATGTAATACTCTCATTGTCCAAAGTTTAGTTACACAATTATAATGTTATTGTATTAACAACATAGAACTGCATAATTGATTAAATGTGTTTTCATGCAACAAACTTTGGGTTTTTTCAAATTAATAGGAAGTCTGGCTTAGCTAATATAAAGTTTGGGATTCCACTAAAGAATTCCATGCAAACTGAGATCATATATACAACAAGAAAGAGTGCAAGGGAAATAAATCACTCTGCATAACATAAATATCAAGATCTTGTTATAGTAAACAGATACTTAAAAGGAAAAATAAAACAAATTAGGCCCAAGGAACTGCAAATCACATTCCATGTTATTTTTAAGACCAGACATCAAATAACAGCAGTAAACTGGCTTTGTCTCTATTTCTAGCCACAGCATGACAAAACAGTCTTAAGTATCTTCTGAAGTGAGACATTCAATAACTGTCTGTGTCTTTATATGCCAGTGATTTTTATGGCATATTCTTTGCTATTCTTCCTGACTTCTGTATACTGCTTCAGCATCACAGAGAGACAGTAAACAACATTTCACCAAATGAGCTTGGCTATGAACAAGGGAGGACTAGGATTTCATATCTTTTGTTCCATTACAAATAAAAATATAATTATTTTGGTTCATTATTTTCTATCTGTAGATGTTTTGTTTCATAAGTTCTTTGAAGAAAGTTGTACTTATCTTAAAATTATGAGGTAATAAGGATACTTGGACTTCTAAAATTGCACAGAGGTATGTAAGTATATGCATTTGTGTGTGTCAAGCTGCAAGCAAATATCTTGTTATCTAGCAATTTAACATATTTAAGAAGAGAATTTCAGAGATGTGTGAAATGGTGATAGCGGGAACTTCTGTAGATTGGCATTTTTAGCACAGGCATATAAAAAAGTTTATTCTTTCTCTTAAATGAGTCTTGGAACTGTTTCATAAAGTTCACTGCTATAAACTGTCAGGATAACTGAGAATAATGGTACAAAACTAAGAAAAAGTAAATTAAGGCTTAGCATCACAACAAATGAATGGTGAGGAAATAACTAGAAGTCCCAGTTGGAGAGGATAAAGCACTTTCATTTGAGTGATTTAGAACTTAGAAATTCATTTCCATGAAAAATCCAGCTCCTGGAAAAGAATGACCCAGATGAGTATTGGTTTCTTAGAGTCCTTTCTAAGCTGATTGTGTGGTTCACACGGTAGACTATCATTCTATCTATTTACTTCTTACTGCTTCTTTATGATAATGTAGTTGATATCATATAATGTTACAGATTCATCTCTGCAGCATTTTTATAGAACTTCTCAGGCAGACAGTTTTTAATAGAGCCATAATCCTAGCTGAAGAGAAACCTGATGTGAGTGCTGCTCAAAGGGTAAAAGGAACCTGCTAATTATTTATGCAGGTTTTGAAATTGTCTTGATATCATATAACAGAGAATATTTATACTGAACTATATCACTGTAAAAAATAAGAATATTGTTTAAGTTGCATTAAACATTTCTTTACTTTTCATTTTTAAATGCTAATATTACATATGGATTATTTTTATTAAAATAATCTAAGTAATAGACTTTCATACTAAGTAATGAAACTTAGTATCCCAGATATCTGCACACAAATCAGGGAACATTCAGAATTTTTTTTTTCTTATATTATTAAGACATTTTGAACTCACACTGAGGAGCCAATACTTTGAAATAGCACAGAGCTTCCAAGATTCTGCTTTGGTTATGTTTTGGAGGATAACAAATACATTGTCTGAAGAATTCATGAATAATATTTTGTTTGTCAAAAAATGGTACACAGATCAAAAGGTGCACTGAAAATTCGTGGTGAAACAATTCCTTCTCCAGAGTAGCTGGGATGTTACTACAGAAAGCTGGTGTTTAAGAAACAGGACTCTGCATTGCAGAGTTTTCTGCATTGCAGGTTCATCTCAGGAACTTCACTTTCCTCAGTTTGATATCAAGGCTCTACTCAATCACTTGCAATTCTTAGGTAAGATCTCTATGTTTCCCTCTCTCCTTGTTTACCAGTATTTGAAAGACTAGGCAATGGAACCTGCCAGGTAAATCCATGTAACTGAGAAATAAGCCATGGTATCCTACAAATGCCTTTCTAAACTGTAAACAATTCAAACAAACAAACCCAAAATAAGGACTTTCAAAAGGAAGATGAAAAGCATGTGAACTGGCTTGTTAGATATGTTTGTAATATTCAAATTTCATTTTCTTCTCCAAGAAACTGTCAGATTGATAATCACAGACATAATTAAAGTTTTTTTTTTTCTCATATTCTTTAAACATTTTGCTGTAAATTTTTATTTTGTATAATCAGTCTGTATTACATTACTTTCCAAAAACTATTATCCAATAGCAGAGAAGAGTTATGTCTTCAGAACCTGAACAATCAAAGTTTGAGCAAACTTACAGATCTGGTTTGGTGTATCTAGAACTTTGGAAAGTTACAGAAATAGAGAAGTTATTTTCTAAAACTATTCTCTTCACAGGAAAAAAACAGGGATGAAAAAGCCATCACAGAATCGCAAAATATTCTGAGTTGGAAGGGACCCACAAGGATCATCAAGTCCAGCTCTTAAGTGAATGGCCTGTACAGAGACCAAACCCACAACCTTGGCGTCATTAGCACCAGGCTCCAACCAGCTGAGTCACTCTCAGGGTCATGACTGTGACTTTGAAAGCTTTTGGACTCACTGACAATCAGAAATACCAAATGTTCTCTCAGTTAAAATAGATTTGATAAGTAATTTCTCCAAGTACCAGTAACAGATGCTTGATATGTTGGAGTGAAATAAAGTACATTCTCATTTGCATACTTCTGCGGAATTTAAAAATTCAGAATCAATAGATTTTTCTCACGATTTCTAGGTGCTCTCTGATATGTTTTTCCACACTCTTTCATGCTATGGCTTGATAACAGTACTTAAAATTGATGAAGAAATAGTTGCTTTAAAGGCTAAGCCTTATTTACCTTAATTTTAAAGCCCTTGACTCATCTTTCTCAGAACATTTCCTGAATTAGAGGATTACTAATGGTTTAGTTACAGTTTTTCATCTCTGGCCGACCTCTTTCATACTACTTTAATTTCTCAGATATTATTCTCCAATTATTTTAGCTTTACTGATTAATCCTTATGATATGGATATTGATACATGTACAGCAATTTTCCGGGATCAGATGACACCTGGATTTAGCAAAGCATGAAAATAACTGATACGTATATACCTATATTCATTTTTAAATTCAGTGGAAAAATAGTAGCAATAACTGCAGTTTGGACTGATGACACAGGATCAGTTTTTTCACTATACTGTCCATTAACACAGTTCTTTCATAAGATATCAGTAGAAGAAATATGAAGAAATAAAAATGGATTAGTAATAAAATATAAAAGTAGAACTCAAACCATCTCTTTATAAATTTTATTTCAATAATGAAATATTAGAGTAAACATTGTTAAAAACCTAACCAGTTTTCTAACCTCATTCATCTTTTGATAAATGGAAATTAAAATGAAAGTTTGTCCCTTTGAAATATTCATCAGATAAACAATGCAATACTGAACAGGAAGCAAAGAATTAGAATCAGTGGAGTGTAACTATATTTGTAATCCTTTTCTAATGTAGTTCCTAAGCATTCTTATCTAGCAGAACGTGTGTATTAGCCACATTTTCAATGCTTTAGAGCATCCATTAGCCTCCTATACCTCCATGAAAAATATTTTGCATGATGGCAACCTATTTCCTTGTGAGTCTTTGACATTGAAGCGTGAGAGCATCATGACAGGAATAAACTACATATTTCAGCCTTACCACAATTTCTGAGTTTTTTTAATAGGCTTATTCTGGGAGAAAAATGTCCTACTGCCATGTGAATGCTTTCACAGTGAGATTCTCTGAAATGCCCTCAAACTGATCGGGTAAAGAATAATGACATGTTTCTCAGAACACTTATGCCTCATTCCAAGGTGGATAAAGCATTCACAGAGCCAGTGAGACCAGCAGGAAGCAGAAAAAAACCCAGCAGGAATCACTTCAGGTAACTTTGCATAAGCTTTCACATTTGTCCTTCAGACTGCATTGGTTGCTCCATACTTTTCAGACCTTTATTGCTGCTTTCTGAAAGATGCAAATTAAGAGGAGATCGGATCTTTTTTAGGACATGAGCTTGGATTCTAGGCCTTGCTTAACCTGTTACTGTTGATTTTTGGGAATAGGCACAATATAAGGGTCTAATTATACAGTACATGGTCTACCAACAAAGCACCTGTGTTAGCTCCAGAGCCAGCCATTGCTTTGACATGGAATTCTATTTTCCCCTCAGTTTTCACGATGTTACCATTCAAAAGGTTTCCTACTTCTACTTTTCTACGACTGTTTTTCTGTAGAAAATAACACAAATTAAGCTACATCACATAAATAGAAAAAGAAATAAAGAACTGAGTGGGACAAGATTGAAGACTTGAAAGAATTCACCCCCAACTTCCTTCCTTCTTTCTTCCCCTCTCTCTACAGCTACTGTGTCTTTGTCCCTTTTGCAGTTAATCTTTTAATTGCTTCTGATATTTGTTGCACCTCCTTTTTGAAGGCTTCTCTCAATGTAGAGAATCCTTCCTTGTTTGCTATGTTTCTTGGTTGTTTTCGTCTGCACTGCAGAAATTATTCCTAGCTGAGCATATTCACTTGTTCTCAGGGTATTTTTTCCCTGTCTCCAGGAGACTCTGCCGTGCCCACCCACAGCAGGAACACACAACCTGGCAGCCCTTCTTCCCACCACCCAGCCACACCTTCTTAAACAAAGCATACAGGAAGCAACACACACACAATGGACCAAGAACAAACAGATTTAAAATTTCTACCATCTTTCACATAGTTCACACCCTACTTTTACCTTAATTGCTGGATTTGGGCCTGGGCCAATCTGGGGTGGATTTTAAAGAACATGAAATAAATAACATGAACTTGGAAGATTCATTGTTTCTTATCCACATAGGGATTTAGGCAACAGATTTAAGTAAATTATAGTATGACTGGTTGGATTACTAGAATACAATTAATAGTTTATAAAGTTTCAGCCATTGCAGTTTATCTCTTATTGCTTCCAAGTCTACACCAAGGAAAGTAGATCAATATTTACCCCTTTAAAAAAAAAGTTTAAAAGATACATTTTTGCCTGCTGACTCTTATCACTTCATTTCAACTGAAAAGTAAATAGAATTATACTCAAGAACACTTGACTGCTCTCCAAAATTTTTGAAGATAGTTTGTGAGGCTGGTTGTTTTGCTTCAGACTTTGCTTTGGAGGCTTTTAAGATCATATTTCAAAAGCTAAGAATATTTAAATAAAAAATGGGCACTTTCCCAAATGCAAGAGACACCTACTTGCTTCCGATTAGAATAGATTTTTGGCACCTGCTATCACTTGTTACACTTGTTACCTACAGGTGATACTGTATTGTTCTGCTCCCATTTTCAGGTCAATTATATTGCCCCACAGAAAAAAAAAATTAAAAAAGGAAAAAAAAAAAAGGAAAAAAAAAAGACGGTGATTTTCTACAGGAAGCCAAAAGTAAGACATGGTTAAAACTGTTTGGAACATTTTCTGGAAGAAAACTTTGTTGAAATAGGATTATATCAGAGCTGAAAAACCTACAGTCATACATCTGTTCCAGTCAGGTTCTTAATAAGAAAAGTTTAGGTTTGAAACTCATCCAGAAAGCAAAGAAGTGGTCCTTGGTCTCTCAGTATTTCTGCCTATAAAGCAAATTCCAAATTGCCAAAAGGTTTACACAGGTAAGAAAACTAAACAAGCAAACAACAATTTTTTTTTATCATTATGGTATGAAATCAGAAAAAAGAAAATTAAACTTTAAAAGCTGTTCACAAACTAAATCATTAGTTATTGCAGGGTATTTTTGTATGTATGGGCTAATCTTTCTATGCTGCAGATCAGTAGCTGAAATTACACCTATGCTGCAGATCAGTAACTGAAATTATAGAAAGGAAATAAATTATGGTTTTCAATTTTTTTATTACATCAATACTTAGATTTCAATTATATCTAAACATGTTTTTATGTTTTCATAAGAAAAAATCATTTTGCCTGCTTTAGTTTCAATTTGTGTGCTCTGGGACTTTCCATTCATATTCAGTCAATGTCTGAAATTAAATGGATAAATTTATGTGATATAAAGTTGAAAGGCTTATTTCTTATTTTCAGTTTAGTTTAAGCACACTAAAAAGTATTTTTTAATTATGCTGAAAGAAGGAGCTTGTTCCAAAACTAGTGTTCTCATGGAAAACTATGTTCTTATGGCTTGAGCTGAACAGAGTGGAATAATTTTACTGCTTTAAGTTTCTTGGAAATACTGGAGATTCTGGAGATTAAGTATTGTTTCTGTTATATTCCATTCCTTTCACTGTGAACAAATAATTCAATTTCTTTCTGCAGTTTGGCACATCTAAAGCATTTAAAACTGTATTCAACTTTCCCATCTTGTCTAGTTGTCTTGGAAACTATCACAGGAAGGAACCAGAGCTGATTTTTTATAACTATTTTGCTTTTCAAAATTCTCTAGTTTAGCTATCAAGTGAATTACTGAGCACTACTAAAATATTAAAATAAAATACTTACTGGCAGGCAAAAACTGAGGGTCTTTTGCAAGTTGGAAATTAAAAAAACCTCCAGTCCAAAGGAAGAAATAAAGACTCAAAAGAAATCTTGGGCGCATTAAGTTTATAAGTGAAAACCTATTTTGTCAGTGGGTTTGTGTTTGTATGTCTGATTTTGTTATTTTAAGGACAGTTTAATTAGTAATGCTAATCAGTTAAAATAAATGAGATTTTCATATATAAAGCTAAGGAAGCTTCAAAATCAAGTTTTCATTAAAAAGTACACTTCTGCCAAGTTTGGTCAGTCAAGTATTTTTGTTTAGCATACATGTTTTCTAATTTAAAAAGGAGAAATTATCACTTTCTTAGGAAAAAGTTAATATATTGCTTATTTTCATGTTTTATGTTTATATTTGCCAAGTGGGATAACTGAAATCGTAAAATTATGTACAATTTGACATTTTGCTATCCATTCCATGGTTTCCCTCTCTTCACTGTCATCACCAAGTCTGGCAAGTTCATTAGCATAAAAGAATAGATAATTACCCACATTAGGTGTCTAATTGTGCTAAATGCTACAGTTAATAGCAAATTGTGACTAACATCAGCCAAGCAAATGTTTCTGCAGAAGATATCACAAGTTCAAAAAAAAAATTTGTATGTCCTTTTAAAGTTTCAGGCTCCTGAACACAAAAAAGAAAATAAGGATTGATGATGAAGCTGAATGACAACAATAAAAGTATTTTCAGTGTCTGCCCAGCCCAAACATTTTAGAAGAAGTGACTGATGTGTATTATAGCTGTTCTCTGAAGAGACAAAGGAATAAGTAATTCTTAAGCACTGTCAGTGTTCCTGTGTGTAGAGGACTCCAAACTCTTGTCACATGACATGGCACTTACTTAAGTGGTCACTGCTTCTGTCCTTTTTGTAATTTTCAGCACTGAATTAATTTAGGATCTTTTAAATTTCAGTGCGAGTTTGGGACCCACTATGTTTAGGGTATCACCTCAATTATACACACCATCTTTGCAACCTGTAATGAAATCTAACAGGTAACAACATAATAAAGTTATCAGTGAACATATATGTGGTCTGAAAGATGACTGCAATATTGAATTTATGAATCAGAAAGCATGTTTTCGTAAATATGATTATGTTTCACACACATACATTCATGAAAATTAATGCAATTACTAGCAAATGAACATGTTCCGTGTTTGGCTGTCTCTTCCTTTATACAAAAGACAATATTACTGATTCTAGTATTGCTCAGATTCAGTAAAATATTTAAGCAACAATGATCTGAGTACATTTTCATTTCCCCTTCTCAGATGAGGAAATAAGCTTGCCTGGAATTCATAGATATTCTTTTGGAAAGGGCATTCAATCAAACCCCTGAAGAATCCCCTTCCTGATATGTGGGGTATGAATAAGCCAGTTCATGACACAGAAGAGCAGAGCATGGAAGTAAAAGCTGTAAGAAAATGTCCTTCAGAGGACCCAAGGTGGATCAAAGAATAAGTAAGAAATTAAAACCAACAGTTTCATATTCAGAGAGAAAACATCCAGGTACACAGAAATAGTGTGCTAGTAGCAAACTAGTCCAGTGGCCATGGAGGTTATTCTGTACCACTTCAAGTCATTACAGGGGTGGGAGTGAGGGGCTCTCCCTTCAGAGGAGAAGGGTGTTCCTTTGGTGGGGAGGGAACATGGAGGGGAAGAGCTGGTCCCATTTTCACTGACTTTCCATGTATATAATTTCTTTGTCTTATGCTTCATGTTATTAATATCGTAGCTGTTACTGTTCATTTTCTTATCTCATTGTTATTTCCAGTAAATTGTTCTTATCTCAACCTGTGATCTTTCCCTTTTGTGCGTCCAATTGAAGGTGGAGAGGGAACAAGCAGTGGCATGATTTTAGCAGGGTTACTAAATTGGAGAATACCATTCCTAAACCATGACATATTTAATAAAATCCATGACAACAGTCTTGATAAAAGGGTTAGTCTTAACCTATGCTAAGTTGAAACTCATAGATGTAACAAATATATGACACCAGCAAACATTTCCCTTTGTACATTGTGATCAAGACTTATCAGATTAATCTGTATTGTCTTTTAATATATTTGCATTGTGCTAACATGAGCAGTCTCATACAAGCTCTTGAAAGAGAGGAGTTCAAACACACTCCAGGAATGGAGCATAAGTGAGATGTGACCTGACAGTATAGGTAATTGGCTTTAAGAGAATTGTGAGATTTGTTCACATAAGAGCAGAAAATAAGAAAAGGGGAAAGCTGTGCTCTTCTGTTGAAAAATAAGATTTTAAGTTCTATCTATCCTGTCTATTTTTCTATCGTGTATTTTTAAATTGACTCTTCATGAAAGAAAGATACCTGGTACTCTGACTCAGTGCACAGTATTATATCCACCAGCAGGTAATAGTTTTTCCATCTCACAGTTTTATTATACTCTGATTATTAGAGTGATTTATTATTTCCATTTGTGTCACTTTTCTTGTAAGAAAAATAAATCATAGGCTGACCAATTCTGTGGCACAAAGAACTGTGAGGCAGGATGGGCCATCTATGTTACTCAATTTTCCACACTGGCTTTTAGACACTAATTTTTTCTAACCATGTTACTTGTAATGAGTAGTAAAAATATTGATTTGACATCAACCCAAGTAGTTCACAATGGTTTTCAAAACCTAATAGAGACAAAAAGTTGGAAAAGAAGCATGGATATTCTAACAGCATTCCTGAGGCTGCTAGTTGAAGATCTCATAAAAAAAATCTAATAGAGATCTAATAAAAATACTTTTGAAGGTCAGTTCAAAACCCCATATCTATCAGATGAGAATCAATCACAGAACGGTTGAGATTGGAAGCAGCCTCTGGAGGACACCTGGTCCAACCTCCCTGCTCAAGCAGTGCTAATAACCAGCTGCTCAGGCATTTGAATGTCTCCAAGGAGGAAGATTCCACAACTACCCTGGGCAGCCTGTGCCAGTGTACCATCCACCTCATAGTAAAAAAGTGTTTTGTGCTGTTCGGACAGAACACTCTGTGCTTCAGTTTGTGCCCATTGCCTCTGCTCCTGTTAGTGGGCATCACTGAAAAGAACCTGACTTGGTCTTTGCACCCTCCCCTCAGGAATTTGTACGCATAGATGAACTCTCTCAAAGCCTTCTCTTCTCCAGGCTGAACAGTCCCAGATCTCTTAACCTTTCCACACAGGAAGGGTGCTTCACTTCCCTAATATTTTTAGTGGCTTTTCACAGGACTCTTTCTAGTAAATCCATGTCTCTTTTACTAGGGACTCCAGAATAGGACACAGGTATGGCCTCAACAGTACTGAAATAAGGCAGAAGGATCACCTCTGCAGACTTGCTGACAATGCTTCCCCTAATTCAGCCTGGAATGCCACTAGCCTTTTTTGCATTCCTGGCTCTACTGTAACTCCTGAGTCCTCTTCTACTCTCAGGTCTTACTTTCCAATGGACAGCAGCATCTGCTGGGTGTGGTCTTTTTCCTCCCCTGTTGCAGGCACAGGGCCTGCAAGGCCTCCCTGGCGGTCAGCAGCCTGAGACAGGAAATGCTTTGTCATCATGACTGACCAGAGAGGCCCCTGTTCTGCCTCCAGACCCTCACTTATCTCCCTGTAAGCCTGTAGGTCATATTCGCCTCGACCCTTACCATAGGACAATTTCCAAAACCCCAAAACCCTATAAAAACCCCTACTTCTTTCCCGTCTGACAGAAGAGCTGTCACTGATCCCCTTCGCAGAAGAAACCAATAAAGGACCTCTCTGTGGAACCTCACACAGCGCTTCTCCTCTCTCTCCCTGTGCCTGCCTGCGGCACCTAGCAAGCAAAGGGCTGCAATTACCAATGAGCTGATAATCACCCAGAGCTGATATCACTGGAGCTTGCTAAGGTAGCCTGGGCTGGGAGCTGCTTGGGAACTTGGACAGGCAGTGCTGAACAGGACTGTGCTATCCAGGCCTGTGACAGCCTGCTGGGGATAGCTGAGACCCGGCGGAACGCCGCCATACTCCCCAGATGAAGGGCTTTGCACCTTGTTGAACATCATGAGGCTCCTTTCGGCCCATTTTACCAGCTTGTCAAAGTGCCTTTGAATGGTAGCACTCTTCTGGTGTATCAGCTCATTTTGTGTCACTTGCTCGCTTGCCGACAGTACTCTCAGTCCCACCATCCAGGTCACTAAAGAACTGAACAGGACCAGGCCCTGCACTGTTCATTGGTGCACACTGCTAGCTACTGGCTTCTAGCTAGATTTTACATTACTCATCACCACCCCCGAGACATGGTCATTCAGCCAGTTTTCAGTTCACCTCATGTTTGTGCATCTAGCCCATACTTCATCAACCCCTCTGTGAGGATCTTATGAAAGACAGTGTTGAAAACCTTACTGAAGTCAAGGGAGATAATATTCTTTGCTTTCCCTTCATCTATCAAGGGAGTAATTTCATTATAGGAAGTCATCAAGTTGGTCAAATATGATATAAGAATATTTCTTAATACATCCATCAAAAGTGTCTTTTAATTTTTAGTGCTTAGTTCACATCTCAGAAGCTAAAAACATTAAAATAAGAATCAAAAAGAGTATACCCCATAGGCTTTAATGATACAATTAAGCACCACCACAATATAAAACAAGAAAAATCTTTTTCATCGTAATTACTGGAACTGTGATTCAAAACTTTATTAAGAAACACCATGGTAGGAACCTAGTTCTGATAAACGTAAACCAGAGTTTTCAAATTTGTGACTTCTGGTCAGTTCGCTGGTAACCTCAAGTCATAATATCTCGAGTATTTAAGTTATGGAATTTCTTTCCTTGTTTTCTTAATTCTCCAGAAATCAATCACTGATTGGTCCCCAGCGTTAAGTAAGAAACATATTCTTAAGCTTGGATCATACTGCTTGATATTAATGTTCATTGCTGTTCTCTGTGCTTTCATGTCTACACTTCAATCCAATCTTATTTTTTTTTTTCCCTAGATATCATTTCAGGCTTGAGCAGTCCTTTGATCAATAGTACTGTCATCTGCAGCACTATAAGTTCAAAGTATAAATTCAGTAATGGAGAAATGCAATTGTCTGGGTAAGATTGGAGACAATGAGATATAAGTGGAGAAAGGAAGATGGGTGCAAAACAAAACAAAAATCTCAGTGCTGTACTCACTGTTTTTGTACTACATCATTATCTTTTAGTTACTTATAAAATATGGCAGGCCATCAGTCTAGTAATTAACTGTTGGATTTAACTTTTGATGGAGCAATACTCATGAACATCTGATTTCAGTTGTCTAAAAAGTTCTACATATGAAGTAGCACTTTGTTTATATTCATTCTAGGTGGTTATGTATCTATTGGGTTTTATCACATAGCATGCAGGTATTTTTGGAAAATGAGTCAGTCCTTGCAATTGCCCCAAATTCTGTGTTTTGTTCTTTCAGTTCCTTTTTGCACACTCTGTTATCATAACCATTGCTTTTTCAATGTGTACTTTTTGTTCCCTTTGTCATAGTCAGTTCAGGAAAGTAATGATCAAGGTGACTTCTCTTTAGGAGAGGTGCTTTCATTTCTCAAAAAAGTTATAAAGGTAGTAGCTGTAGATGTCAGACTCCAGTTAACAGCATATATTCTATATTTTTATGTTTTTATATTTTAGGAAATAATATTTTTTTTCCAACATTCTGCTTGTCTTCATTACTGTACTTGACTTTGCAACGTAAGATGAAGGGGAAAACGATCTTACTGAGAGCTTTCAAGAAAGCAGGAAATCAAGCCTCTGTTGCCCAGGCTGAAGATCCTAGCAAGTTTTGACACTTTAACAGATGGACTCAATGATCTCAAAGGTCTTGATTCTGTGATTCTATATTTATTATTTCCTTTTATTAAATAAAAGTAATCTCAAGACTTTGTCTTTATGGTGAGCCTTTTATATTATCAATTCCTAAATAGAGTTATAACAAACACACATTTAGTGTTACTGTGTATTGAAGTTCTTGTTAGATTATCAAAGCAACACTACTCCACTAATTTGAGAAGAGGTGAAGCATACGTGGTACGGCCCTTCCCTACCCTGAGATACTGTCTTAGCCATTTCATCCAGTGAAAACGAAACATTCTTTGCTTGATTCTTCTTGACATACATGAGCGAATCTTTTCAGAGTAGAGCATGTTGCATTCCCTGGGACAGTGAAGCAATGTTAGTCTTCTCTAGCACATTTCAGCTCACCTTGTAATTTAGAGAGTTCATTTAATATCCTTTAGACACTACTGAAACCTTTCATTACATGTCTGAGGAGCTGAGGTCAGCAGTATTCTTTAAAATTGCATAGCCGCATTGTTATATATGGTGACCAATAAAGTCAACACCAGTAAAAATGTTCAACATTTTGTCAACTCTTAATTTAATATTTTACAACTCAAAATCATTTTGTCAGCTCTTAATTTAATATTGTTTTGCCCATTTGAGGAGTTTTAAAATTGGCCACAATTTATTGCAGACATCTGTTTCTGTTTATCTGCAAATAATGAAAACCTTCTCTAGCTATATGCAGCAAAGGGACCTTATGGTGTACTAGATTTTTTTTTTTTATTTTGATGAATGAAGTCACATAAAATTACTTTCTTTACCTGAATCAAGTGTTTCAGGTATTCTCACCAGGTATTTTTAGTGATAATCCCCCTTAAAGAAATTCAGAATGAAAAATCCAAACTAGATCAGTAGCAACTGCATGGTAGAATAAAATAAGCTCCAAATGCTGTTGAAAAGTTCAATGTGATAAGGTCTGGAGGCAACAAAGTGGAAAAGTATCTACTAACAAGATAAATCCTACGTATGAGAAGGGGATATTAAAAAAAAAAAAGAAAAAAAAAATCTAAGACATAAAAAATAAGTGGCATCTATTAGATTGTAAATTAAATTTTAGGGGTTTTTTTTTAA
>WBNO01024483.1:1853-23416 GCA_013400575.1 Peucedramus taeniatus
AAATAAATAAACAAGATGCACAAAGCAAAACAACACATTCCTTGATTTTCCTATGCACCGATAGGAGAAAGTACAGTTTATTTAGCTTCATGAAATCTCTGATAATGGACATGGACAAAAAGGATTAAATGTATACAGGACAAAGGAAGACTCAAACCTCTACATGTTTGTTAAAGCCAGATGTTTTGCTGGCTACTCAGATTTGATAAATATTACGATATTAATGACTGTTGTATAACAGCAATTCAATCTCACAGACTCATTTACAATTTTTTTCACATGCTATTGTTCAGAATGGCACAATATTTGTATTTTACGGAAACATAAATGTTTCCATAAGTGCGCTCTTATTTGTTGGCTGCTCTGTGTTCCTGTGTTTTGATGCATCTGTTTATGCCACATTTGCTATGGCAAGTTTTGTCTGACACAGAAAGCATTTTGATTCCTGAATTATTAATACACAAATATGAACTGTGATTGAACAAGAGACACTGAAACTCAAATTTGAGTGAGTATAATCTTTTGGTTTAATCTAATAAATAAAACAGCAAGTCTTTCTTGAGTGCTCAAAATCGTTCTGTTTTCATAAGTAATAATATTTTAGAAGTCTTCAGAACTCTTCAGGAATATATGCAATAAAAGAATACAGAAAAGTATAATTATTGTTATCACACAGGTTGTATTTACACAGTCTATTGTAATGTTTTGCTCACTGGCTTTTGGAAATAGGTTAATCCCATAATAACTGTCAGTTCTCTAATGGTGTTCCTACACTGAGATCAGCAATACTGTTATTCTTACTGTACCTCTCTCTGATGTTGGGTTTCTTTACTGTGCTCACTCTGAATCTGAACTTACTTCTGCTCTAAAAAAGAGCTCTCAAAATGTTATATTTGAACCTGTGTGTCACTGAATTGTAACACAAGATAGTGTGATCCTATAAGACCCAGCAAGAAGAAAAATATTTCAGTTGTTCTAATACACAATCTTGAGATCCTATCTCAGTTATTGTGTGGAAAATCATTAGGCAGAATATCCTAAAATCCCACCCAAGAGACATTTTTTTACTTTCTTGATAGGAAGAAATGGTTTTGTATTTTTCAAAATATATGCATTAAAAAAATCATTCTACTTTTTGTTGTTGTTGTCTTCAAGCATGCAACATCACATGACCTGAGTGTCTTGTGACGTGAGAATTACCACAATGAGCTGGCATGTGTAGGAATGTTATCTGTGAAAAGGTCTGAGTGATGTACAGCCTGATTTTGGAATCCCAGATCCTGAAATACCTGCCAGTACTCCAGGTGATGTCAAACATTTGGACATACCAAAACAATGGCTGGGAAAAAAGCAAGCTGTGTTTTATGCATAACTTTTCTACTGGCTATGCCTCCATCAGAAACTCCTGTAACAGGGCTGCAGCCCATTTCTGTGCATTTCTCTTCACTTCAAATGGGACAGGAAAAACACCTGGCTTCTGGCACCATCCTATCCTAACCATACCGTTAGTCTTGAGTTTGTTTTGTATGTCATCTCCATCTCTTTGCAATCATGTACAAACCTGCTCTTTTGACTTGAAAGGATTAAATAATTTTGAAATAATCATTTATCTTAGCTAGTCTCTGCACAGCTTCCATTGAACAAAGGGTCACACTATTTTTTTTCTCCCTGGGAAGAGTGTGCATATGAAGGGACAGCCTCTGGCAGTTTAGATCAGCCCTTAGCTCACTGCACACAGAGAGAACTATAGTTGCTCATATTCTCTGTGATGTTAAAACATGTGCAGCCTCTATAATTTGTGCTGTTGGACAGAGCTTAAAAGAAAAAGAATGTTCAATTTATTCCTTTATCCTTAGAAATAAAAAGAGCCCATCTTTTTTCTGATGACCAGAATGAGTGAGGCAACTGATTAGTTCAACTGGTGCGTAGGTTTTACCTACCACTGCAGAGTCTTCATTTCCTTGTCATTAATCAGTCACAAGGCTTGCTGCTCTCTCTGCCCTCAAAGTAGTTTGCATAGCAACATCAATATGTGTCTCCACTCTTCCACTTCAAGAAATGACTGGTACATTTTCTCTTCCTGCTACTGATCTAGAGCCTTTTCAAAGGAAACTGTCATGCATCTTGTTTTGGAAGTTAACAAGAAAGGAGTTATTTCATAGTGCTTAGATAAGCAAACCCACAGCCACAGGCTGGCTCTCTGTCCTCTGCTTCAGCTCCCAAAATGTATTCCCCTTCCAAGTACAGCCACTGAGCAGCTCATCGCTCCCTCCATAACTTCATTCAAAGAATCATTTCTCATCAAAAACAAAATTGCCAGTAATAAAAGAAATTTTGCATTAGTGGTTCCACAGAAGGTGGCTACAAAAATTTTTGTATTTTCTTGCAGCACAAAGTACAGTTACCTAACCTCTAATCCTAAGGATAGATCAGACAAAGGAAAATGACAAACGTACTGAACGTAGGTGTCAAGATGTTGGTATGAGTTTGCCTCTGTGGAATAACAAAATGTGCACTGGGCTAGACACAGATGGCTCCAATAGACCCATCAAAGGACACAGCTGAACCCATCAGCCAAGTTGTGACACCTTGTGGAAAACATATTTAAGACGGAGCAAAAAATACTGCACAGACAGTGAAGAAAGAGGGAAAAAGTCTGAGGAATGGACCTGTGAGCCCCAAGGTCAGAAAAGGAGATGGAGGAAGAGATGGAGCAGACCACACTGGAGCACTTAATTCCCTTTGGCCCAATGGAGGAATACACCAGAACAGAACTACACCTCCATAGCTGGCCATGGAGGATCCATGTTGGATCAGGTGCTTATTTCCTGAAGGCCTGCTTGTATGTATCACCTCACTTTGGAGCAGGGGAAGAGTGTGAGGAGGAAGAAGCAGCAGAGAGAAGCTGTTATGGACAGACTGTAACCCCCTATTCCCTATCCTCCTGTGTTTCTTGAGGAAGGGGTAAGGTAGAGGATTTGGAATGAAAGAGAGAAGTTGTTTCTTGGAAAAGGGGGGAGGTGGAGGGAAAGAGGTTTTAGTTTTTACCTTTTTTCTCACCAGTCTGTTTTTAAATGGCTGTAAATCAAACTATTTTTCCATATGCCAAGTATATTTTGCTTGTGAGGGTAATTTTTAAAGACATATCTGTCTTTATCTCAATCCAACAGCTTTTTCATCTTATTTTCTCCCTCAATCCTTTTGAGAATGAGGAGTGAGAAAGCAGATGGGGAGGGGTCTTGCAGCCAGAAAAGGTCAGCCCACTACAGACACAAAAGGAGAAATTGTGATTTCAAGAAAGTTGAATCTCCAGTATACACATACACTTTACCTGCACAAAGTTCAACTGAAGTTTGAAAGTTTGAACAGTCTGATAAGGAAAGAAAAGAAAAAAGTAAAACCACTTTCTTTTTTTCTTTTTTTTCTTTTTTTTTTTTTTAGAAAATTAAACCCAGGTAGAATTCAGGAAATATGTCCATAAATTACTGAAAAAAAATGTAAATAGCGAATCAAAGTCTAAAATAAAAACTGGTGGAGCATCCCAAACAGAAATAAAACTTTTAAAACCAAACTTGGATAATGTACAAAGTTTATTTTGAAAGTATAAGGTACTTGAAAGTATAAGTTCAATAGCCATCAATCCATTTGGTTTCAGAACTAAGAATTTTTTATTTGTACAAAGAATGAAATGGTCAGGAAAGAAAACCTCCAAATAATTCCTGCTTCTATCACTTCTACAACAATCATCTTAACCTATTCCTTTGTACTTTCTTATTAGTTAGAATAAGCAGTGATTGCTCCTCAGCAATCTGAGAAAGATTTCAGAAGGAATTAAGGCATAACATGTTCATGAACAGACATCTGCAAAAGGCGCTAAGTAACATAGTGTGGCACCAGTCTGGTTTGAAGTCCAATCATGACAGTTTAGTTAATTTTATCCAGATATTCTTGTTTTGATATGAACGTAATTTTTGCATTGGGTGGAAAAACGGCTTAAGAAAAGATGTAAAAAAAAGGGGTTTTTTTGCATCTGAGAGCTGAAGACTTTACCATCTCTTTTGGTTGCTTTGTAGCAACATTATTCTTAAAAAAAAAAAAATCTACTTTTTTTTTTTAATTTGAATTTCCCAGCTTCAGCTTAAAGGCATTTTCCTGCCACTGTATGTCATATATATTTGATAAAGAAACCAATCTACATTTCATTAGCTCCTAATTTCCCACAATCCTTTTTTTCTGAATTCAAGTATATCAAATATTTCTTCCTCCAAGATGATATGTTTTGGCTGCAGATACTCAGCTTTGAAGGATAGCTATTGCAGGAGAACCATACTGCTTTAAGTATCACTGCAGACACATGTAAAAGCCACAGCAATGACCCAGTTGGATAGGAGTGTTGATCTGCTGGAAGGTAGGAAGGCTCTGAAGAGGGATCTGAACAGTGTGGTTGATGGACCAAGGCCAGTGCTGTGAGCTTCAACAAGACCAAGTGGAAGGTCTTGCCCTTGAGTCGTAACAACCCCATTCAAAAATGCAACAGGCTGGGGAAAGAGCAGCTGGAAAGCTTCTTAGTGGATAAAGACCTGGTGGTGTTGGTCAGCAGAGGCTGAACATGGCCTAGCTGAACATGTGCCTAGGAGGACAAGAAGGCCAATGGCATCCTGGCCTGCATCAGCAACAGTGTGGCCAGCAAGACCAGGGAAGAGATCATTCCCCTGTCCTTGGAACTGGTGAGCCTGCACCTCAAATCCTGTGTTCAGTCTTGGGGCCCTAATGACAAGGAGGACATTGAGGTGCAAGAGTGTATCCAGAGAAGTGAAATGAAGCTGGTGAAGAGTCTGGAGCACAGGATTCATTAGGAGTGGCTGAGGTTGTTTAGTCTGGAGAAAAGGAGGCTCAGGGGAGACCTTACTGTGTTCTAGAGCCACCTGAAAGGAAGTTGTAGCAAGGCAGCAGTCAGCCTCTTTTTCCAGGCACCTAGTGATACAACAAGGGAAAATGGCCTCAAGTTGTAGCAGGGGAGATTCAGGTTGAATATTAGGAAAAATCTTTTACTGAAAGAGTGGTTAAGCATTGGAACAGGCCATCTAGTGAAGCAGCAGAGTCACCATCCCTGGGAATGGTAAAAAAAAAAGTCAATCTGGCACTTTTTGATAGAGCTTAGTGGGCATGGTACTATTCAACTGAAAGTTGGACTTGGTCTCGGAGAACTTTTCTAACTTTAATGGTTTTGTGGTTCTGTGAGTAACTTGTCTGGATTTTTTCAGTTCACATTACTTTTTATGATACGGTTATTTTTTAAACTACCCATTCAAACTTTAACATTTTTCCAGGCTTTTGGAACTTCTATAGTGCTTAATATTTTTTAAAGTTCATATATCATATAGAATTATAAGATAGTTTGGGTTAGAAGGGACCCTAAATATCATCTACTCTCAATTTCATATTTATATACTTCCAGATACAAATAGTCTTTGACTCTCTTTGAGGACCCCCCTCTGGCCCTGTGCTTTGCAAACACTGCTCTTCATCCTCGGCAAAGAACCTCGGCAGAGAAGCGTGTCAACATCCTGATGACATACAGGGACTATTTTCTGCTTCTTTGCAAATAGGAACACCTTTAAGAGAGCACCTCTCTGGAATCAGTCTTTCCAGCATCATAATGAAATTTTCATCATCTCCATTTGGTAATGGCCCATTCCCTGCAAGGGTTTCTTTGTTCCTAATGTATCTGGCTCCTCTTTATTCTGAGCCCTCTAAATCAAACTACTTTTTAAATATCTTTTTTTTTCCCTCTATAATTTTTTGTCATGTTACACTTCTTTTTTGTACATCCTTTTAGCAGACAGCTTCTCTTTTTCCCTTCCCTTTTTCTTTTTGTCTTTTGGGGTGGTTTTCACTTTTGGTTTGTTTTGGTATTGTTGCTGTTCTTGCTGTTGACTTTTGGGGGTTTTTGAAACACAGTATTTAGATTCATCAGAGAAGATGTCAGATTAATTTCTTTCCACTTTAGTGAACGGAAATCCTAAGTTATTCATTAAAGTGTTCAAGTCAGAAAAAAAAGTCTTGCAAGGTGATTTTGAAAGTAGTTGTTAGATCACCATCACCATTAAATCTCTTACTTCTTTTGTGCTGGATTAGTTAATTGCAGTCTAGGAGAAAAAGGCATATCCACTCAGCATAAACCTATTCAGAAGAAAAATATCTTGCAAGTGTTAAAGGTAACAAAACACATAGTAAATGAGGAGAACAGAAGTTGCAACTCATGCTATGCATGTTAACAGCAATAAATGATGTTGTCTCTGAGGACATTATTGGCAAAAAAATATGATTTAAAAATTTTTGCACTCTGTGCAGCATACAAATTCCCTCACAACAAATGACATAGATACTAGGCAGACTGAAAAAAATGGCAATAACTTGTTCAATAGCATCTAAAGCTACCTCTTAATTTTTTTAGACAATGCTTGGATTTTCTATCCCAGCCTTTTGGCCTAGACACCAAATCCCATCTAGCAGGTGCGTTCCTCATTTGCAGATTTTGACAGCAAAACAGTGGAAAAACATCAGGCAAGACCAACATGAGCTCCTCCTGCCACTCTTGATCCCTCTAAATTGATCCTTCTAAGTGACAAAACGGGCCATAATTCAGCAGTACATTCCTGCCCTTAATTGACAGCAGTTCCTATCGTCACCTTACAATGTTTGCCCTCCAGCTTTGTTCATCAGGTCACCTCTGCTATGCTCTCAGAGCAGCTGCTCAGCTGCAACATGCAACACCACTGTATGGGACATTTGTTTTACTTTAAAACTGATTCATTCATTTGTGAGCTGTCTTGCCATTCAGATACACATCTCTTCAACTTTTTTAATTTTAATCCCTTTCAATGAAGCCATACTTTAGAGAAATTTTTCATAAAATGGGTATTTGTTAAAGGAACAAAGACTTTCGCCTAGGTTCTAAATATACAATCAAAATACAAACAAAATCATACAGATCATGCAAATTGTGCAAAGGAATGCCACCAACCAATTAATTTGATAACATTTCCTCTAGCTGAAGAATTTGTTTTTACCTATTAGTATAATCAATGTCACTGAAATAGCTGAAAAGAGAGAACTTAATATAGAATGTGAAAATAGTAAATGGGTATAATGTCCAAAAATTGTAACACTCAACTTGGGGAACTTCATTCTCCAATTATTCCTGCATGTTGTGTTCAGCATTTCCAGTGGCCTGATGCAGAGACAATGTACTGTTTATATTGAATCAGGCATCTCAGCCTTGAACTCCCAGGTACAGAGCCCATATACTGAGTTATGTATTAAAAAAAGAGATTTTTTTAATCTTTTTTCTAAGTATCAGATTTCCTCACTAAGTTGGTTAAGGTTGTCTTCAGTGGAGAAAGTTTGCACTTTTCCAAATTCCTCTTCAGAGAGGAAGTCTCAGCACTAAAATACAATCTAATGCTACATTTTTAGCAATGCAAAGGCTCTGGCTTTGAGCCCCTATCATTAATATTTCCTTTTTTCCTATAACTGCTAAGGTGATGACATCACTGGAAATCATATCCCTCTATTTATTTCATTACCAGGCAATACCTTCTTCCTAATCAAACACCAGTTGTAGAAATTAAATGATTCTACGTATTTCAGTAATAACAAAGCAGAGTAGTACTAGGAGCCAAGGCAAACAGGTGAGTGTTTTCATTCTTTGCAAGGTTTCTGGCTTGCAAGAAAACTTTGACTGTATAGGAAGTGATTTTGATTCCTTCACGCAAGCTAGAAAACTTCAGCTAGAAGAATTTGAGATCCGTTAAAACTCTTAATGTAGCCAAGTGGCTTCCACGGAGAGAGAAAGCACTGATCATCACTCAAACTTTGTGAAAACAAGCTATGTTAGAAGGCTGCAAAATCTGGTTCTTCCAAAAATGGGGATTGAGGTTGTAATAGTAGTTTCTTACTTACATTAATGGGAACACCTAGAACCCTCAGTGAAATCTGGGGACATAAGTTCCTATAAGCTAAATAAGTGCTGTTATCTTATTTGACCGTATAGAATCAAAGATACAGGAAGGTTGAAGCCTGACTATTCCAGCTTTCAGCCTCCATGGGCTTTCGTTTTGAAAATTATTATTGGAAATTGTCATTCCGTACACTGTGCTTCTGCTAAGAGCACTTACAATTAAACCTTTGGTGACATACAGGCATTTTATCTGCAAATCAACTGGAAAGTTCAAATCAACTGAGGGGGTAGTTTTGAGGGGTAGTCCTCAAAACACAACCTTGAAATTATACTGGATTCAAGGGCTACTTTTTCTTAAGGAACAACATTAAAAATTGTTGACTCTGAGTGAAATTTATAATCTTCAGCATCTGCTCTGTTCTTTACTAAGAGCTAATGATAATGATTGTGATTTAACCCATGCCCCTCAAGAAGTGTCTGCATTTTTTTTTTTTTTTAGTAGATTTTTAATTCAGAATATCTTTACACTGTACAGGTGTCATCATGTGCCTGAATAGCAGCACACAAGACCAAGAGCAGAGCACATAAGTTTGGTGTCATTAGACTGGGCTGGATGGAGGCATTAGAGGTTAAGCTCCTGCTTATAGACTGCTTTTAATATTTCTGCCTTTAATCTCTACAGATTCTGTGGTACAGAACCTGGGACCTACCAGAGTGCTACATATACATACTTACACCAGAGTGCTGATGCAAGCACAGGGCACAGTTTGGTCATTGGGTAAGATCCTGACCCCAGCTCACACCTCCCTGCTTTCTCAGCCTGGGGACTTGACTGAAGCACAAAGTCCCTGAGGTACTGCCTGTCCTAGGGAACAGGGAGTGAAGACATGCTTGAAGCTGCTTCCAGCTGCCATTAATTTGAAACCTTCCATTTCTATACCAGTCCTTCCTTCATTTTTATAGATTGTCCAAATCCACTCGTTTACTGTTAACTGCTAGAAAAATAATTCAAAATCATTATTTTGCCTTATATTATGATCAAGCTGCAAGAATTTTCCCCTTGCTGGATACTTCTAGACAGGACCTCCCACCCATTGCTCCACTCATGCCTAACAAAGCCCTTCAGAAAGGCTTTGTCTACCAGCATAACTCAACCATTAAGTTTTTCTTGCTTTCACCACAACTCTGGATCAAATACATCAAAGGAAATTGTTTTTCCTTACAATCACTTGACTATCTCTATAGGACAAAATAATCCAGCCAGCAATAAAACATATGGCTACTACAGACTCTCAGCTTTTGTTCATTTATTTTAATAGTCATCATTAAAAACTGGATTTAAGCGCAGCCAAGACAGAATATACCTTTATCTGAAGATTAAATTCTGAGATGACTGAGCCCAGCAGGTCCCATTTTCTCTTGAAACATGAGGTCAGCCAACCTTAAGTCAGGCTGGAGATGGTCTTCTGACATAGTGGTGCTGTGGGCATAGCTACTCCTTTCAGAATTGATGCCACTGGAGGTGAAGAGGGTAGGATATCTGTCATCTCTGCAGGTGCTCTTTTTGCTCACTTGTCCCTCTACTGCTCCCTGGGATGAAAAGGGATCCTACTTGAGCACCTGCTCACCACTGTTTGCCACCTCCCTCCTTGGGGCAGGGTGATCCAACTCCACCACCTTTTGTCCTCAGGAGAGATAAGGAGGACACATGCCATGAGGGAACCTCTGATTGACATCAGGCTGAGATAGTGGGGAATGGTAAATAAGGAGCCATAGCAAACAAAGAATTAGGGCAAATGCAACAAGAAGAAGAATGCCTAATTGAAGAATTAGGGTAAAAAATTAGGGTAAAGGGAAGGGGGTTTACTGAGCATACTGGAGAGGAACCTTGTGAGCCTGTGGAAAGACGAGGACAGGACTGTCAGCAGGAGTTGTTTATGAAGGCAGCTGTTGGTCTGGATATGTCAGCTGTCCATCTCTTCAGTCCCTAGAACACTGGGAATAGAGGGTTTTAAATGTTTCACAGTGAGATGCTGTGCCAAGCCAAATTTCATCCTTGAGCACAGGACAAGACTCTTCCTTTTCTAGTTTTACCCTAATATCATCCTCCTGGGACACTGAACAATTATCAAAATTCAAAGTGAATTAACTTGTAAATGTATAAGATAGCAGGGGTTTCTGCTGCTCACATTGTTCTTTGCCTGAAACATCACAAGTCTGAACAGAAGGGTTATAAATCTAAAAACTGCTGTGAAAGGGTCTTGCATATATTCTTAAGAACGTGATGATGTGACGGGAAAACTAGCTACTAGAAGGCCATCATTGTATCACTCAATTTATCTTCCTTATTCTACTCCTTTACGTAAATGTTCCAAAGATCCCCAAGATTTCTTAGGACCAAAGATTGAAAGCCACTATTCTAAAGAAACATACCATCAACAGCAAATACTGTTGGAGCTTCCTGTTGATACACCAGTGCAGGCTTGCCAAGACCCCATAGCTCTTGCTGCTGTCTCCTCCTGAGCAGAGTGATCCTGGAACCGGTGAAGGCAGAGTCATCCTAGTGTGATGCTAGCTTAGCATGCCCAGAAGGCACTAAGTAAAGAAGCTTAACAGGTGAACACCTGATTGCATCAATTTTTTTGTATAATCTACTTACCTCACTTTTACATCCTCCAAAGTGCCTTGACTCCTCTACAGTCCACATATTAATATTTCCAACCTGTGCAAGATCTGAGTCTTAGAGGCATCATGTAATATTTAGTTAATTTTTTTATCACTGAGTGTATTTTATGAACACTGTGGTATGTGTCCTCCTCTCCTGTTCAAAGTCAAAGCAAACTAGCATATATTAGATATTTCAGGTATTGGATACAAGTGAATTCCTATATCACTTTCCTTCAAAAGGAGGGACTGAGGGTGGGAGGAGATCAAGCCACCTAAAAAGAAGAAGAAAAAAAAAGGCAACAAATGGAAAAACACCAAAACACCACCAAGAAAAAAACCCAAACTTATCTTTGTATTCTGGTCTCCATGAAACAGAATATACACTCAGCTTATAATGGTTATCACAAATCGATGTTTTCTGGTCTGTGAAACAAATCCACACTAAGTAACTGTGACATTTTTCCAGTGTACTTCAGCAGAAAACTACATTAAGGGAAATATTTCAATCTCAAATAATTTGAGAGAGAGGTGTTTTACAACCAGAATAATGCCTGAAAAGTGTTTAACTACTAAAGCCCCCACCTACCCGTGGGTGACCTCATTGCATTGTGTGGTACTTCAGTGCTCTAACTGAGGGCACCATTTGTTTCTTGAAACATCAGCAATTATCTGATCAGAGAGTTTCTGAAAATTGAATAGACAGCTGCTTACAACTGATATGGTTCCAGCTTCACGGTGCTGCAGAGCTTGATTTGTCAGTTATGTAGAGATATATCTCTTACTGCCCTGCCCCAGCCCTGTGGTGTATCAGACTTTCTTGCCTGTCTGCCCACAGCAGTGTGTGCTGGTTTTGGCAGCTGCAGTCTGTCTAAATATAGCCAATGGAGACAATAGTTTTATTAGTGAGCATCATCTCAGCTGCAGAAACGATTACTTTCTGCTTTGAACATATGCTTTCACCCTAAGGCATCCAACTCATGGGAAAAACAAAAAGGTATATATATTAAGGCCTGGGAAAAAATATGTGTTCACCTTAATTAAAGTCCCTTGCCAGCAATATAGGTGCTTTTTAATAGGACTTGTTACTAATCAGTTGAGGGGTTTCTATTGACTCCCAGTGGCATCAGTCAGCTTTTCCAGAGGAGAGGTCCCACCTACTCCTCAATCCCTCTTTTTTTAAAGCAGCAGGTTCTGTTTAGATACCACGTAACAGCATGTGCAGAGACCCACTGTAAGAGAATGTTGATATGAAAGACTGGTGGTGTCCTTATAGCTCCCATATGTTGCTTTTTTTTCCTTAGGTTTCATATTTTACAATGTCCTGTAACTTTGTTCATTCCATTCTTTGTCTGAAGAACATACTGATATGACAGAGTAAGAAAAGTGGACCAGCATACAACCAGGATACATAAAGGTGAATGCCATAAAAAGGTAAATTGAGTTCAAGACACACTTGAATGCTTGCTCAGCTCTTTACAGCTCTCAGCAGCTCAGCCCATCAATATTTGTGAGTAATGGTCCTTGTAATGGTGGCTGCTCTCATGTCAAGGACCTTAAATAAACTATAAGTGGACACTCTAAAGATGCATTTGCCAGGCAGAAGTAGGATACCTCTTCTAATTAAGATCTTGGTTAGGTCCTGCTTATGTCTGTCACAATCTGACAATGCCAACAGTTTGCTTGAGTTTGGACTCTGTTGTTAAATCTTAGTGGACATAGTTCTACCATTTCTTAGGGTGACTTAAATAACCTATCTATGAAACAATCCTCTGAAACAAACCTGTGGTTACCTTACCAGAAAGACTTCAGGCTGCAGCTCTCTTGAGTGGAGATGTGACAAAGCACATGAGAATCACCTGGATAGCAGCAATGTTCTTCCCTCCAGAAAATTCCAGACAAAATTTGGTTCAGTCCCAAGCATTCAATAACCTCCTTGTGTTCATAGACACTCCTGGATATGATCAGATACGGGTACTCAGACACTCCCAAGGGTCCCCTAGCACTCAGGAGAACAGATCCAAAGAAAAAAAATGTCAGGGGAACATCCCCGAAGAAATAGATGCCTATGGGCTGAGGCTAACAAGCAAAATGCTAAGACAATGTTTGCTTTAACCATTACCCAAGAAATTAGAAGCTGATTGACCAACAGTTTTACTGTGCAAATTAAGATCTATAACCAGCATAAAAATTAAGATAAGATTCAAAAAGCAACCCAGATATAACAAAGATTTCAGAACTTCATGTAATGACTTAAGCAGCAAAAATCTTTGGGGTGGCACTGCACACTTATACTTTGTTGCTTGTGTATGTGTTTGGATCTGGTGCCAAGATTTATGTTATTTTTCAATTATAATTTTTAAGCTCATGGAAAAGTACACAAAAATAACACTGGAATTGGAAAAAAAAAAAACAATTGTTTGTCCATTTCTTCTCAAAAATCTTGTAAATGGAAAAGCAGAAAGACCTGAACGAGGAGTGTTCTCCTTTTTGTGTCACTGCAAAGTTGCAAGTCATGTGCTTTGCATTCTCTCCTTCCTGCTACTTTCATACTGGTGTTCTAGGTCACTGTATTGTGCATCTTGAGCATGGCATTGCAGCCCTGGCTGTGGCTCTGGCAGTCTCAGGCAGCTGCCATTCTCTTTCCAGCTGTTTGCATCAGAGTCACCATACAGCTGGCATGCACAGAGTGGGGAACCAAAGTCATGAAGGATTTCTTCAGGCTTCATCAATGGTGTGCTTTGCAGTGGGCTGAAGAGTGGTTGGAGAAGTAGGGCAGTTTTTTACCAGAAGGGGGAGGCAGGGCTGAACTTAATTTGATCCTGAACTTGATTATTCAGGAAAGTTTTCTGGTTTGGGGCTTTAAACATGGAACCTGAGGGCCTTAATGCAGTCTTCAAATCATGGCCAAATGGTACCATTAAGTGAAATCCCATCAGGAAAAATCATTTTAATTTCCTAAGTTTTCATGCCTGACAATTTGTTTTGGAAAGACACACACAAAAAAAAAGTGCCTCTCACAGAAAAATCAGTGCATTTAATAAACAAATGGTCATTGTCATCTGTATTAACAAACCAGAAAGGAAAAATTAAAAAAAAATTTTTTTTCACACTACTGGTTGCAGCTGGATAAAGCTTATGCTCTAGAAACTGAAGAATACTTTTATCTAAGTATATGGAGAGCTGTTTCACTTCACTGTGGGACAAAATTAGATGATTTATATATAATACAGTTTAAATGTTTACACTATTATCCCACTAGTATTTTAAACATATTCATGTTACTTGCTAACTGTTGGTACTGGTTTATGAAATCCTAGTGGTCTGAGAAGAAAACTCTATTTCCCAGAACATGAACTGAATGAAACATCCCATATGTACATCTGATTCACACTTGCGAAAAATAATTCTTTTGTAGAGTTGAAAGATCTTGACCCAACATAAAGATTTCTGGTTTCAGGAAGAATTTTGGGAAGATTGGATCTTACTGTCTTTATTCAACAAAAATGTAATCATGAAGACAGTTAAGAAATCAAATATTGATTGTCAAATCAATAAACATTAAAACAAATCAGTAACATTAAAACAAAACAGAGGTCTCCTGACCCTCTGCTATCATGCCTAATCTTACATCAGAGGAGATGCAGTTCAGATTGATGCCTTTTTCTGGTCCCTAAAATTATGAGCCAGATACAATTAGGCAATAAAAATGCAGTTACCTTTTATGAAGGGTCCCCTCAGGTGCCCAACACACTGAAGTACACATCAAAAAATATGCTGAAGATGCACGCATGACATAGAGCAAGTACAGTTTTGTAAGTTTAGCAAATTAGCATAATTGACAAGATTCCCCAATAAGAAACACAGGTGCTGAGGTAATTCCCCCTTTTGGTTCTACCCTCTTCAGAAACCTCCCTTCCTTGCTAGTTGTTTACAGGAGAGTGTCTTGATGTTGGTTCTCAAAAGAAGCAAGACAGGATAGGGGGCTAGGAATGTAGTTTGTCTTTCTGTCAAACAGGATAGGAAGCTACTAGCATGAATCTATATACTTATACAACAATAAGCTACGGGGCTACAAATATATGGAAAGAATATATAAAAGCAAAAATCAGTTTGGCATCAAGATCACCTGTATAATTACTAGGGTTAGTTGAACATGATGAAAACTAAATGTAAAATTTAAATTAAGCTGATTACCCGATTGTATCTCCTTTTGCTCTTGTTCTCCTCCTTTTTCAGTGTAAGTAAGTTAAGCCCAAATACGTGCAAACAAATATGTTAAATCTAAACTAGGAATACACAGAACTCCATAAGTTGTGGCATGTGATCAGGCTACAAGGTTTAAGGTTTGTTTCTGATATTACCTATTACAACTCTTAGAGACAGAAAAGAAAACGTAAGGCCAGGTCTGTAGCATAGCTCATTTTTATTGTTTAAACAGTTTTTGCATAGGAAATATATCCGCTTCCAGTAATTGACTGCAGTATGAGCAGCTGCTAGCAGTATAGGCTGGATATAACAGTAACAATCACATTAAGTCAAGCTTGATTTACACCAGTTTAAAACTTGTGGCAGTTGAGTTCATTTGTAACCTAAAAAAAAAAAAAATAAAAAAAAAAAAAGTACCAGAAAGAACACTTTATCCTCCAACCAGGCACAATAAAAACCTTTGTTAACACTCAGGCTAAAATCAGGTCTGATGCCAGAGGGCCCTAATTCCAAAATTAAGTAGCTGTACTGTAATGCATCCTACTAGTGAAGGTTCATTACACAAAGACTCTGCACGCACCTTCTTTTTAATTAAAATGTAACCTTCAGGATTTATGGCCTACAGTATGGGAAAAAATGCCAAAAGTTTTAAAATGGATCAACCCTGGTATGTAGCTAGCAAGCAATAATTGACTACTTGTCACCTACAGTTGTACTAAATGTATCTAAAGAAACACACAGCCCTACAAAAGTTTTCTCAGAGAAATATCATTGAGATGGGGTGCCTCTTCCCAGATTACTAAAAGTTCTATATGATATAAGCACAAATTAACAGCTTGATGAAGACATAATCTAATGTAGCTCTTGAGAAGCCTATGCCTGGGATTGAGGAACCCCTCACATTCTACAATGTTGTAGAGATTATTTTTGAAGAAAATGTTATCTGAAACATATTTACAACTGAACTCAACAGAGACTGTGAAATTGAACAGGCACTGCTCATTTGTTTGAGTTTTTTGGTAAACATTTTGCTGGTTTTTGTTTCTTTCTCATTTTGCATCAACTTCTATCAGTCCATGCAACTTCAATGCCCTCAATGAAAAATGCATAATAAGCCATACTTCTTAAAAAACTTCCTTCTGCATATAGAGATACATTTGCCACATCAGTCCCTGTAGCACAGTTTTCAAAATCATTCTGTCAAAAATACAGTAATACAAAGACTGGCTTTAGTGTCACTAGCTCACACTGCTCTCCATTTATTTAGGCCACCTTTTGTTTTACTGTTACGGTATCATGCAATGAAAGTATCAAAGGCTTATTCTAGGATATCATGATGCTAGTGGCACTGAAGCCCTTTTCACAAATTCAACATACATCTGAATTGCAACACACAGATATTTCTAAAGAGTACTAACTAGTGAACCCTTTTATCATAAAAAAAACCAAACAACTACTTACAACCATTGAAGAAAAAATTGCAACAAAAAAAAATGTAAAAATTGACCGTCTCCAACTTGTCCCCTTTACTATTGACAACGTGACCAACAGAGCTGTGGCATGGAAACAGTACAAAGAGTTGTCATGGCAATAAGTTTGGCTGATGCAAAGGTCATTGTGCAGGGTTAAAGGGCAAAATCAGTGGTCCATGTTATCCTCCACCTGCAGTGCTCCACCACACCCACACAATTTCGAGGAATTAATAAAACTGGGGAACTAGCAGAAAGTGCAAATAAGAAGGAGGCAGTTTTCAGCTCCTTCAGCATGGAGAAGAACATTCAGCTTTGAGCCTTTCCTGTTTAACTTGATTAGCTGGCATGGGATTTTACTCTCTTTGTTTTTTTACCAAAGTTTTCTATAGAAACCCAATTAAAAAAAATCCAGGACCATACAGCTGGTTAAAGTTAACAAAAGACCTTGACAGGATCATGTAAACCATAAAGGATGTCATGCTTGGGGCCTTACTGCCAGCAACATTAGGGAGATTTTTCATTAAAAGTGAAAACTGTACACTGAATATGGGATAACTTTCTGCAGCCTTCATAATCTCACACAGTACATATAATTTAGGTTTAGGTACAGAACACACTCCGGTGTCACAGATGTCTTTGTGCAATCTCTTTCATTAAGTCCTTATGAAGCTACAAGTTGCAAATCCACAATTCTGCTCCCTGAGGACACAGCTGTGTGAGACTTAAGTACTGTTTTAGCTCTCTGCCTATCCTGAATAGCTCTGTGAACCTAATCTTAAATACCATCATGTAACAATCACAAAAACTTTTGCTAAAGGCCATATATACTAATAAAAAAGACAGTGGTGCTTCCAACATTTTGAAATGCTCTGAAAACCAACTTTTCCAATACTAAATACAACAAAATAACCTTCATAAAATATAATTTTCTCCATTTACATTTTTAAAGGATTAGTAACCTATGCTTTTCAAGCACAGGAATCTGCGAAATAACTCCTAACATGGACAGATTTTTTTTAATACATAAATTAAGAAACTGGAGAGTTTTAACCCAAGTCCAGTTTCCAAAAAAAGAATATTTTTGTTTAAAAATGGAAATGCATTTCCATTATAATTGTTAAAAAGTTAACTTTACAAACAAGGGTATTTTAATTAAAAAAAAATTCTTAACAAAACTATACAGTGTACAAATTACTGTCTACAAGGTAGGCGGTTTAGTCAGAAGACCATCCTTTCTTCTTGCTACTTGCAGCTTCACAAACTCATTCACATATTTTCAATGGAGCTGCCCACCTGAACATCACCCCACAACTATATTGCTATAATTAATATTTTTGCCATGTCTTTATGTACAGTCTCCTTCACTGCCTTTTTTTTTTCCTTAGTCAAGCCTCAAGCGTTCATGTCACTCCAGGGGAAACACACTTCAGTGGCACAGCCATGAGGCCAGGGCTGCAAAGCAACTTAATAAAGGCAGAACAGTGCACATAGAACGGGGTGGCTCAATTTAGTCAGAATACACTTCCTGGTGAAGGAGGAGGCCAGAGACTGGATTTGAGTTCTCAATCTTATCTTAATCTTTTGACTGCTGATCTTAAAAGAAAAAAAACAACCAACAAAGCCAACCTAAAACCAAGCATACAGTAAATGGAAAGTTCATTATCTTCCAAGCAGGCTTTTCTATTAGAGAGGCAGGTGACAAAAACCCACAGTTGCTGAATAGTCCAGTTTAAAGAAGGAGTTTACTTCTTTTAAAAAATGTATGTTTAAGCTCAGATTATTTTCATAAAGGAAGTCAGATAAAAAAAAAAAAAAAAAAAAAAAGCTCTGTTAAGGGCATCAATCTTCCTACAAAATGCAATCACCATTCTGGATATTTCATGTTGAAGCCTGAACTTGTTCCAGTTTTGTCCCAATGTGGTATTAAAAGCTTTCAGGGAAGACCTTGTTAATGGAACTAATCAAGGACATGCCCCCAGCACAGCTCTGCTCCCAAACTCTTCTGTATCATGACATGTGTAAAGGACAACACATACTTTGTTTTACTGGGCCAGAGCCTGAGGTGCACTGTGCTTGGGTGTAGCAGAATTTGCCATATGCTTAGCAAACAAATTGACTTACTGCTGGCCTCTGAAAAAGAACCAAAGGACCCCACATTTATTTTTGCGTCTGTGTATGATTTATTCTCTTTTTTCTTTTTTTCCCCAGTTTACCTAAATCTGAAAGATTTATTTTCCTGCAATTCCTGTCTCTATAGCCCATCAAGCCCTGCCTACACACTCTCTCCTAGTGGAGACGTGGGGATGTGCTCTTAACCACTACTGTTCTTAACCACAGGTGGAACCAGAAGGGACTGACGGTGGTGTGGCCCTGACCAGTGCTCGTTGGGGTGGCTGCTGCTGGAGCTGCACCTCTGGGACTGCTCCAGAGTAGGAAAACCTCCAAAATGCAGAGAAAACTGCAAAGGGATGAATTTTCTCATCCATATGACTATACGTTCCTCTGCTTTCAAACTAGTAGAAGACTGTGCTTTGAAGAAAACTTCACCCTGTGTTGAGCCATACATTGCAAAGATCCCCTGTGTGTAAGAGATCACCAGCCATAGGCCCATTACTGGTCTGAAAAATGGGATTTTACTGAAAACACACTTTTATTTCCACCACGGTCTAATTCCTTGTGTAAAGAAACTCCTTCTCCACTACAGCCCAGAGGTCTCCATCTGATCTCAATGAGAAGACTGCAAACTTTTGACATAGCCCAACCAGGCTGAAAATTGTAAATCAAATGCTGAATTAAGGAACTTGGCAGGGCGAGAGAAGAGTGGAATATAAAAAAAATTATGTACGGGAAAAAAGTCAAGCAGGATAAGGGGGGCAAATTCTCTGCTTGAGCAGCTCCAGAGTCCACTGGAGTCAGTGGAATTATGCCAGCAAAGATTTTGGACCTGTATTGCATTTCCTAGACAAAGTGAATGTCTTTGTCATTCTGAGCTAAAAAACATTTTCTAACATGAACACTTCAGGATGCATTATCTTTGCCAGAATGGAAAAGGCTTCATCTCACTGTGGGTCTTGACCTCTTTCTGTCGGTCTCTCTTTCTCATGAAAAAACCTTGAAGTAAAACAATTTCCTCAAGTCAAGTCTGCCTCCAACAGAATTCATTATTTATTTTTTAAATCCAGAAATGATTTCAGCTTGCACCCCAGGTGGGAAGTTAAAAAGAAGGAACCTATTTGAAAGTTTGTCACAGTAGGCAGAACAGTTGCTTTGCAGCCCTTGCCTGGCTAAGGGTGCACTGCTTCACAGCTACACTGTAAAGTGTTAAAAATCCTCCCCCCCCACCCCAGAATATATATATATGTATGTATAAAAAAAAATCCCCTGTCCACCTCTCAGTACAGAAAAGGACCTCATCACACTGCAAAAATAGCAGTACCCACTTTGGTCAATTAAAACAAACAAAAAAAGCATACATTATTTTTTTTTTTTTAAATCTGTGTACTTACCTATAATAACCAATACAGCTAAAAGCACTACCTACATAGGCAAAACTTGGTATTGCATAATTCGTATAAATTTGTATCCCCTCCCCCCAATATTAATTGGAAGATGAAAAACATGAAAGGTTAATAGAAAAAACACCAAAATACTGAAAATATTGCTGGTCGATTACAATTCTTAAGCGGCAACTATACACAGCCATGATATGCTCTATAAATGTGAGATAAAGGTATAACTGTCTAAAAAATCCATGATGTCACACATTTTTCGCATCTGGAGTACAAAATATTTTGTCATAAAAATGGTAAAGATTTAAAATTATAATAAATGCAGCAAAACAAGTGTAGTGATGTAAATTTTTTTGTAGTTTTTTTCTTTTTTTCTTTTTTTCCATTTTTTAGATTTCAAGGCAAGGCACGTAATGTGGACATTATATCTTCGTGCAAATTAGGATTACTGGAAAGAGTATTTTAAATTTTTAAAGAGACATAGAGGCAAAATGTCTGCCCATGCACATTATATTTCTGTCAATATGTGAAAATTGTTGAACAAGGCTAACTTCTGAAAGCACCATGCAAGTTTACAGCACCCTGTAATTAGACTTACATTAAGAGTGCATTATTTAAATACAACATATCCCCATCCTGGTATTACCAGTTTGTAAACGGTAAGCTTTGCCCTTGTGACATGGATTTGCCTATGTCTTTGTCTCTATGATGTAGATTTTACAGAAACATGTAAACCCTATGGGTTCTTGATGCAACAAGTAACTTTAAATAAATAAATCCTACCTCTCTGTGGAGGCAGCAGCTAAACCAACATAAGTGCTGTGTTTCCATTGATTTCTTATTCTCAAGGACATGATTTGTCTTGACTTAATGCCTTTTAATGCCCTCAAAAACTGAGGGGAAAATAAGTTTGTTCAAAGTAATTTTTTATTTTTATTTTTAATCCCCTCAATTTAGAGTCCAAGGGCTGAAGGACTTATAGTGATGACCTCTTAGATATGATTTTTAAATTGCACTTGCCTCTGTAAGTGTTTCTTTACTGGGGAAAATGTCACTTTTTTCTTTTTCTTTTTTTACTGTTGCATGAGAAGATAACACTTTTACCTGCATAGAGGCATTTCTTCCATAGAGCCTGTGTGTTCATACTGATTGAAAATTTCAAACTGCATAACACACTAGAAAAAGGCTGAATTAAGGGCCAAAGTTTAATAAATCCATACTGATAACTAAAGGCTACAGAGCTTATTTTTAAAACATTTAGAAATCAGACTGTTGAGAAAATGGCTGGCTCACGGCCCTTGTCCTCCTGCAGCTCTGCTGTCACTGCCTAGCCTTTGTTTTGTGAGATAACCAGGAATAGTGATCTCATGCGTAAACAACAAGAATACTAAACCAACAGAACTAGCTTATCATGCAAATATTAAGGCATCTAGAAAGTCAGTTAAAATATATTGTCAGAGACAGAACATCTATTTCCCAGCGGACTTCATATAACAAAGGCTACTTAGGAGGAGCTGCATTCTACCCATCAGTGAAATATCATCGACCCTTTGTATATCATCTCAGTTTCAACCATAAGAGAATTAGTGATTGTAAGAGCTGCAATTGCTGGTCTATTTTTGTTCTTCTTTCTTCAGGTTCTTTTCTCATACTGTCTTCTTTTCTTTTTCCTTTTTTTTTTTTTTTTTTTTTTAAGTTTTTTTTTATTTTTTTTTCCCTCCTTTTCTCTTTTTTTCTTTTTGGAAA
>WBNO01024483.1:23495-40980 GCA_013400575.1 Peucedramus taeniatus
TTTTTTTTTTTAAGTTTGCTTTTAATTTTTTTTCCCTCAGTTGCTCGTTTCTGCTTGAAGGAAAGGCTCTCCAATTATGTTCAAACCATAATTTGGGACATTTGTCGGCAGGATCGGTGTCCTATTTGATACTTGGAAAGGAACCAAGCTAGCCCAGGTACCAGGACTGTTGAAAAGGGGAAAGAGACAAGGAGGGAGAGAAAGAGAGAGAGAAAAAAAAACATAAATTAAACATATATACAATTAATTTGAATCAAGGTCCAGCTAATATTCATTAATAAAAGCACTAATTAAGATAAAGCTGGAAACAAAATTTGTGAATGTAACTTGAGATTCTACTTCCTAATTTTCTTTGTGAAAGTATGAGTTGTTTGAAAGAAAAATAATTGTGTTGAACTTGGTAGCAAGCTGTATGATTCCTGAGTTACATTAAGTGGTCTGTTTTTATGAAAATGCCCAAAAATGTCAGATGCAAATATATAGAGCAGACACAACTAAACAATATAAATGACACTGTATAGCATAATGGATGTCATTTAAGAGCTAGTGAAATATACCACAGGGTACACGTGTTCTTTTTTCAAGAAACAGCATAAGGACTCAGTGGTTCAGCATCCTGTGAGATTTTCTCCCCTCTTACAACACAGCAGTTTATCTTGTCACCATCCCAAGATGGGCCTCTGAGATGTTAGAACATAAGAACAAAGATGTACGAACATAAGAACAGAGGACTTATTATGTTCAAAAAAACCTGCTTTTAAAAAAAATTTTCCCTAAGAATGTCAGTCTCAGAAACACCAACTGTCATCTAAACACTTGCAGCCAAGGGTAGCCATGAGTTGAGGGTAGCAGTGAGTACCATATTTTTTCTAACAAGCCTCTGAGAAAGAAAATATTCTCAAAGACAATTCAATGACTAGGAAAGTAAGTCATCATTTTAAAAGAACCCTGTCACTAAGGAGCTGAAGTCCCAATGGCTTTCACAGATTCACCAGGCACCAATCAGTAGTACTTGGAAGATGGGTCTCAGCTTCTGGTATTCAGTGACCAGTAGCCTGAGCAGCACTTTCCTTAGATGTGGTTCTGGGAACCCAGAAGTCCAAACCAGACTATCCTAAGCTATATGATTCTATGACTTCAGAGGAAGTTTTGTCATATTTATTCAGAAGAAAAATAGCATCACTAAGTCAACATCACTGCCAAAGAGCTAGTACCAGCACTGGACATACAGCATGCAAACACGCCCTTCCTCTGCATTTCATTGTATCGAGCTTTTCCAGTGTTTATCAACAACACAAGTGCTTAATTCGAATGATATTCTGGGATTAGGCTAACGAGCTTCCTGATAACACATCTGAAGCCCTTCAACATGTGTACTGTGGAGGCAAAAAGTTTTCTTCCCTTGATATCTCTTGGCCCATTTCTTCACAGTTCGCTCCCTGGACAAGCAGATGCGCTTTTGTGGCATCAGGTATAAAAAGGAAAACTGACCTTCTTTATCTATTTCAAATGTTCATAATTACATTTAATTTGGCAGGCTTTTGTGATCATTTCAGTTGCTGAAAAGTGGTCAACTTATTTTGTGAATTCCAGGGGACTTGTTTCTCAGGTCTTTCGCATTAAAAAATATGAACAGCTTCTGTCATTTACTTCTGTTTGAAAATACTTACCTCTCTAAACTTGCTAATTTACTATTTTAACTCCTAGCAATTAATTTCATGTGCTATGTTTTACACACACAAAAAAAGTGGAAATAGTTCCTGACCTGCTTGTCCCAATAACAGCCATATTCCCAAAGGAGAAGGACTAATATTATTTCATGAAGAAAATACAATAAATATTAATATCTTAATGTTTTCAATGTATGAAGTACAAATACTATTCAATAAATCTATTTTTTTTCTTCAGTTTGGTATATTCTTGAAGGACACCTAAAAATCTGCAGAGTCTTAACCTTTTCAGAAAACATTTTTAAAAATTGCTGATTTCAAAAATTTAAGATCCGCTAATATATTTAATTCTTTGTTCTCATTTTAATTCTATTGACTATTAAAAAAATCTGCTATTGGAGGAAAATAAAAACCCTTTTGAAATTTAAAAATCATAGTTACACCACAAATCTTGAAGCACTCACAAAAACTTAAACCTTGTTATGCATGAAAGATTTTTCCAAGATGATATAATGAAAAGAATATGTTCCAAAAAGAAAAAAAAAGATTTAATACCAGAATTTCATTTAAGTGGCTTAATTGTTTCAACTTATTCTTCATCTTCCTTCACAATTTGTTTTAAAATGCATTTTTTGTTCCTTCCTCCTTGGATTTCAGTGATGTTAAGAAGTAAATTCTGAAATAATAGACACAAAGCAAATTGCTTCCAAGCATGTGGATTTATAAAAATAAGAACTAGTAATAAAAAATAAAGAGCCAAGCAGATTTGTTTGCTTGGGATCTGTCTGAATATATGTTTTACAGTGCACAGTTCTTTGCTGTCCTGTTACATGGGATTTACAGCGTTTAGTGACTTCAAAAAAAATGGAGCACTAACTCAAAAATATAAATTTTCTTTGAGGTCAACACTCTATTTTAAAAAATTTCTGTGGCAAAGGCTAAACACACAGGCTCCAGGTTATCTTTCTGAAGATTTATTGTGCACTTCAATAATTGCATAAATACAGTTTTGACTTTTTGCTTTGTTTTAAAGTTGCCAGCATTCTAGTGACTACAGTAGGTGAAGGAAACAAGTCAGTGCTGACTAGAAGCAAATTACTATTTGCAGTGTAATTTTTATCTGCTACTTCAAATACCAGACAGAGATCTTGATTTCTGTGGAAACTGCTCAATAAAAATAAGTTGTAGCAAGTTCCTAATATGACTGTTGTTGTCGTGTGACCTACCAGTTTAATACAGTTGTTTATTTAAACCTTTCAACCTCCCACCTTGTATTGCGACCACAACAAAAATGCAGAAATTTGAATTAATTTGCAAGAAATTTGTCAGTACTACTTAAGAATCCTGGGGGAGTAATACATTGCCCATGTTAACTCTGTGTATATCCCAGAGGAGATTCAAAACCCCTTGTCTCAATGCTCACACCAAGCCTTCTGGCAGAGATGGGGGTGCAGGCAGCAGGGAACCTGTGGGACCAAGACAGCCACAGAGTGCCTGCGGGGCTAGAACAGCCACCACTTCCACACCTCTGGAGGTGGCTGAAGTCCTGGTTTAAACACACACACTGGGCAAAGTCTAGCTGCTCTGGCAGCTGGGAAGAATGGTCCATTCCCTCTGTTTGTTGGCCTTTCCTAAGCCATTTCTGAGGCTTGATGAGTTCTGGTTGTAGTTTAGAAATTAACGTTGTCATACTACAGGTGGATGTAACTCTATCTTGGGCCACCCCAGTCCATGTCCCACCACCAGGGGCTTACTGCAGACTAAGGAAGAAAACTGAATGAAAGCTATTGAAGAAAACAGTCCTAGTTACATCACAGAACTCCGAGAACAGCTGTGACATGACTGTGAATAACCAAACACACAACACAGGCTCTGCTAAGCTAGATTCATGTGGCTGTCTATCCAATATTTCCATGATTTCCCTTTAAATTTATGGCAAATTTAGTTGGACTTTCAGCTACCCTATGAGCCAAACTCTGCTTTGTAGCTCCCCAGCACTTCTCCCAGTATGAAGCCAAACAAGGCCAAATGCCCAGAAGAGCAAGGTCCCCCTGCTACCCTTCTCCAGCCTACTTTGAAGGAACTTCTCTGAGTATTGCAGAGCTTAGATTCTGCCATGGAAATCATCCATGGGGTTCTTTTTTGCAGAACATCCTAGCAGGAATGACAGTTACTTCTGGCTGCGAAGCAAACTCCATCTGGGTGCCTACATGAGCAGGAAATGGGGGAACACCTTTCCCTTCACTATTCCATCCAGCAGTTGGTGTGAGTCCCAGTTAAAATTCAGCATTTGGTTTCACAAAATCAGAGGCAATACTCTGCCTTTGTCCACTAAGTGCCTCAACCAGGGACACCAAAATTCTTTCCATTGCCCAGAACAGAGACAAGGTGGCTGTCTTTGCAGGAGTTAATAGAATGCCACATGGCTTCTCCTTCAAATAAGAAATCTTTGTATTGTATGAGTGGAATAAAGCAGGTCTACCCCACACTCCAGCTTACTACTCCTGAGGAAATCTGTTATCCATTTGCTGACAGAAGTTATAATATAAATGTCTTTCCACTGGAACTTGAAGTGAGACCTAAAAACACTGCTCAAGGCTAAGTTTTGAAGAAAATTACATAAGAAGCACCATGAGAGTCTGTTGTGAGAATGGGATCCATCTTTGTTGCAGAACCACCTTCTTGAAGCATCACACTTTGAAGTGATTTCACTACTGCTAGCAGTTTTCTCTTCACCATAGACAGACTACCAAATATGTTATACAGTCATCATTTCCCTCTCTATCCACGGAAGTATAATGTATTTATCTGTTTAAATGCAATAAACAGCAAAGGAAAATTCTGCAAGCATCCTACAGGGTTAACATTCTCCGTTACACTTTCCATTACAATTTCCAGATGTTAATTCAATCAAGATTTCTGCCATGATTTCCTCTTAAAGATAATAATTGCTGTTTCAAGAACCTCTGATTAAAATATTACTGGAATGGACCACAAGTAGTGCTTATATTATATGTATATACAGTCCACTTTGGAGGTTATAATAATGTAAAGAGAATAATAATGTTAAACAATTAGCTAAATGCAATAAAAAATAAATCTAATCTGACCTGAGTAAATGTGGAGGTCCTTCATATTCTTACTTTCCACCAGTTACTACTTTCTTTCTTTTACAGTTTCAGAAGTCTGTAAGAGTATTTTATCATTCAGAAAGTACATCTAAAGCAGTATTTCCTTCTTGCAGCTTTACTATCCTGTACATGAACTCACTAGCTTACAGAAGGTAGAGAAGATCCTGTAAAGTCAGTCTTTGAACAGAAAAGGTAAAAATACCTTTCAATCGATGTTAAGTGACAATAGTAAACCACCAAGCAGGGCACTTCTATCTCTCTAGTAAGAACTTGCCCACATAAATACAGGGAGTTTTACCATTTAAAACTACTTGGATCATAAGAACTTTGGAAATGCAATTTTGCTACCCTCAGTACCCTGGCTAAAATCCCACTTCTCCATTTCTGCCAAAAGAATAACCACCCTTCCAGCATCTGCTTAATGGGGTACTTCTGTTACCATTCTGAACTTGCATCCATAGGTAAACAGCTGCCAAATTTCACCTCCAAGTTGAGTACTAGTTTCAAGAGATGTATGAAGAGTATCTCAGGTTAGTTTAGGATGACGTTTACAGTTTAGCTGGCACATATCAACCATCTAGCAGACAGAGGAGTTAAAGACTGCTGATTTATGCCCATGGGAGGGAAAAGGTAAATCTTCTATAAGAATACTATTTACTCTATTCTCTGCAGGCTTCTTTTTGTGGCAGTACAACACAAAAAGGTACACAAAGATCAGGAAGAGGCTACAGAACCATTTACTAACACAGAATACCCACAACAGAGGGAGTCCAGATAAATAGGGCATGTCCATGCTGTGCTTTGGACCATTCATGTATGAGAATTTGGTGCAGGAACAGGGCTAACAGATTTCAAATGCTCACTTGCACAGAGGAACTTCTGACCAAGTCAAGCCAAACCATGGAGAATATGTGCTTTGTTACCAGAGTCCACTGGGTTGCCCTGTGAAGAACTGACTCTCAACTTTACACACCAGCATTACCTTTTTCTTTTCCCAAATATTATTATTTCCATTTCAAACAATTTGATTTTTTTATCTTAGCACTTTTAAAAAAATATAACTACAAGTTTATCAAATTAGCATGACTAAATAATAATGCAGGCAATCCTAACTTTACCAAACAAACAAAATAAACCCCAAACAAATCTGTTCTACTGATTCAAAAGAAACAATTGGAGGTAAGATAATAAAGAAGTAGAAAGCTGGAGAAACCAAGGGGTTAAAGATACAGTTTACACTTGGGAATTCTCTATTATATGCTCCTCCTTCCCTAGCAGCTGCCAAAAATCATCTGACAGGAAACATAAGATTAAGTTTGTCCCACCTAAGTGAACAAAGAGATCTCAGAACAGGCAATCAGTTTACTGCAGAGCAAGAACTTTTCAAATTCTGCTGGAATCTGCAGTGCTGCTCAGAAATTATTACTGAAGTTGTTTTATTTATTTTAACATCTTGCTTCTAGATCAAGTCATTCATTTTGGTCACACTGCAGTTCTTGTTGCTTCTCCCATAAAGTTTAACTTAAAGCTCCAAACATAATCATGTGGAAAATGGACATTATTGATTCCTATGGTCCATTGTTCCCCCATTCTAAGTCCCTGAAGTTCAAGTTCAATCTGGAATTACATCATGTCTGGTTTCTCCTGGTTACCAGACGGCTTGAGACGTGACCACAGCTACAGAAAAAACAAACAGCCTTCTTCACGCTTCGGCTCCCCTATCGATTCAAACATAAACTTTTTTTCTTTCTCTCAAGTATGCTTCAAGTATGGAGCATGGTTAATTTAGAGATTAAGTTCCAAATTAGATTATCTAATGGCATCTTAATGGATTGCTGACCCATTTCCTGTGGGATGGCAGCATGCAAGTCTGGCTTGAATACAACTAATTTCTTAGGAAGTGTTCAGAAGATGTTTGCCTGGATGAGGAGGAAACAATGTTCTGCACATCATTCGGCATTACAGAGTTTTGCAAAACTATTAGAATTACTAATTTAAATCAATAAAGATAAGAAACCATTAGATTTTCTCTCTGTGAATATTTTTGCACTCAGGAAACTTCAGCCTTTTTGTTCTTAAAATGAATGAAATGGTACTTTTATTCCAAACCGTTGCTGGGGAGAGTAATGAGGGAGGGACACAGGTCAGAGTGTATGAACTAATGCTCTAACAGGTGTCTGTGTTTGCCAAAATGTGCTTCCACAGACTTGCTGTTGGCTGTGTAATTTTAGCTATATGTTCTCTCAATACCAAACATGTACAAGAAATTGTGCTACAAAAGCAATATACACCCATTCTCAATTCCCCTCCGACTTCTCTCACTAAAAAATCAGATTATCCCATTTGATTGCCTTATCAGCACTGTTAGCATAAACACACAGTGGTGCAGGGAGTGTGGGGAGGGGGAGAAATGATGCATGGAATGCTGAATACCCCACAGCTACAGCTGAGAAAGAAATTCAGCACTCTGAGAACAGTGCTCCCCTCAGCATCTCCAGGAATGAGCCAGCTGTTGTACTATGCTGATGTGTCAAGATAACAGAATGAAAGCATGAAATTCTAGCCTAGTCCATTTGTCTGGACAGGATAAAAGTAATGTTAAGCAGTTAATGCAGAATGATTGTTAAAAGAATTAATAGAAATAAAAATACATTTGTCGATAGCTGAATTGAAATGTACACTTTGGTAATGAAAAGTTGTTAACAGTCTGTGAAAGACTTGCAAATACTCCACATAGTCTAGGAGAGACCCGTCATGCCAGCTTTTATGACTACTTATACTGGAAATACCATCGATGGTGTAATGAGTTTGATTTAGGATCAAACTCACGGTATCATCCTCACACACACCCCCACTTTTTGTCACTCTCACTCATTTCTTAAGGGTACTTTTTGCATACACTCTTGCCCTCACGTAGTGACTGAGACTGTATTTTTCTAAATGAGCCTTACAGATTTTCACAGCTTTCCCTTGCCTTCTGTCTCTAGGAAAACAGAACTGCCATTATCAAAAAAATAAGGATTTGGGGTTTTTTAATGGTTTTGAGTATCTTCACATGTACACCAAAAGAATTACCTAAATGATCATAAAAGTACTGGAGAACTTATTTTTATTGATGTTTTTAAATGATGTGCAAAATTCAGTAGACACAAAAAATTTATAAATAAATATAAAAAGTAATGTAAAGACAGAATATGTACCCTAAATGTTCTAAGTAAGCAATGAAAAAGTCAAACCAATCCAAACAAAAGCTGTAGATGGTTTGGTATGAGGAGCAAAGTAAAAAACTACTAATTTTAAATACTTCACCAAATAACTGATGGGCTGGTTTTTTTTTTTTTTCCATTTTATTTTGGGTTTTTATTGAATTGAATAATGTTTAATTGAACATTGAATGTTTAATATAAGTATTTCCTTTAAAGATATTAGAATATTTAACTCAGCTACACCGAGTATTAATCTATTTTTTGTTATCACTTTTCACTGCAAGTCGTCTGGTTTTGTAGAAAATGGTATATCAGTGGTCTAAGTTTTTGCAGCTTGTTGGTCCTTTTTTGTTTAGTATTATTCATATTCTCTTCTTTTCTGAAAAGTTCAGCCTTTGCATAGAGACTGCTACTGTCTTATACCTCAATTTTTAAATGCCAACAGATAAATAATTTTATAAGGAAATAAAACAAAACAAAAAAAAAATGAAATCTATTCATTGTACCTACCATGAGGTGGGACAGGCAACCATTAATAAGACAAAGACACACATAATAACAGAAGGTTTTTGTCATTCACTTTCCCCAAACTTCCAAGGTGTGGTTCACCAAAAATGCTTGATGACAAAGCTTTCAATCTGACCATATTTACTACCTGGTATTTGTAGAGACAGGGCAGCTAACACTGAGGGACTGAAAACCTCTCCACCTGCCTGAGGTCAATAATACTTCTGAAAAATCAGTATACTTAACCACAAAAGCCTGATGTAAAAGGTGAGATTGAGCATAGTCAAATTGAGCTCTGCAGATCTAAGGAAATCACATAACCAAGCATTTATCAAACCATTTGGAGCTGCAGAAAATTGTCTGGACTGCGATATATTTCTTTGCCAACACGTGACAATTACTTTTGCAATATATTCTTATTTTTAACGTTAGTTTTAGTGTTAGAAAGGCTCACTGCTCCTTAGCCTGTGGATGTATAATTTCTCTTCTTAGGTCCTCATTTCTGTGGGATTTGAAGAATGTCATATTTCAAAATCCAATAACTAAAAGCCATCTGCTTAGGCCGAACTGTATGTTTCCTCATCCCTCAAGGCTGTGTATAATCCAAGAGCAAGTGGCATAGCCTAGGCCTCTAATGAAATGCCCATGGCAGAATTTGTGCCCAAGCTCTTCTGGCAGTGCTTGTGTTTGTTGGTAGGGCCACAGTGGCAGGCAGGATTCTGGGAGTGATCTGCGAAGCAGTGTGGTCTGTAACAGCGAATGGATCATGGAGCAGGCTTTTATTCACCACCAAAGTTTTCTTGATCATCCCATAGAAATGTTTTCCCCCACTTTTCCTCTCTTTTCACAATTTATGCCCAGGGTGTTGTATGATGGTACTGAAAAACAGAATTCAGCAAACCCTAGGACAGTGCTTCTGTGAGTATAACTGGCATTGCTTTAAGGGGGGCTCAAGTGAGGGCTGATTAAAATGTGTGAAGATGTCCTAGATAGGTTGTTGCAATGTGATTTTCTAACGCCTATCAATGCCCTGAAAAATAGTAGTGGGAGAATAAATCACCCCCTCTGTGCTTTAACAGTTCAGTTTGGATTCACTCTTGGCAGTACATTGAATACTCTGGCAATTACTGCGTGATGGGGATTTGTAATGTGAATCACAGCCCTTGAGGAGATGAGGTGAATCCATTAGCTAATTTTCCATTGTATTATCTAATACAAAAGGAGAGAAATGAGAAAGTCTTTATTTTACCACAACAACTCTTTCAGATTTAAAACATTGTTTCAGAAAAATTGAAAAAGAAAAACCAAACCCAAATTAAACCAGATTTATAAACGGCACCAATTTTCAAATTCAGTAATTTCCCTTCCAAGTTGATACTCAAAAGTCCCAAAACTTCTAGCCATCCATAGTACCATCAGTACAATGCATCAAAAGGTATTTTGTATACAGTACATATAAATTACACTCACACACATACTCCCACTAACTATTCATAAGTACATATATTTTCATGTACACACTAATTTCTAAAAAATATCTTAAATTATTTCATGAGTGAGTGGCTAATACTTCATCTGACAGGCTCCCAATCTACAAGCTTTACATGGACAACCCTCATTAAGTGTAGATGGCTGCAGATAATCCTGTACATGAAAAAGATGAAAACTGATGTATCAAAATTATGTTGATTAGTTTATATGTCTATTTAGATAAACATACACCTTCTGCTGTTACCATAAACCACTATATACCAAGAGATGTAAAATCTAATAAATTAATAATATATCAAAGGTTAGTGGAGTTTATTGTTTGGTTTATTTGGTGGGGGGGAGGATGGGGTGGGCTCATAGAAAAAGAAACTCTTTTTTTATAAATCATTCCTAATTGCTCTGTTATTTAGTTGAAAATAAGATGGTTTATATCTTACCTTCGGGTATATGTTAGTGACCTAAAACTACACCAGCCAATAGGTAAGAAATGTCTCTATGAATAATATAGTTATTCTTTACCCAAAACCAACCACCACCTCAGCCATTTACTTTTATACTCTATAACTCTAACAGCACTGTTTTCTTTCTGTTAATCAATCAGGTCCCAAAAATATGAGTGCAACTGACATTTTTAAAGCCTAAGATCAGTATTTCCTACAACTTGCAAACCCTTTGCATAGGACAGGACAATGTTATTTCAGGTGTGACATTAAAAGGATCGTCTAAAGTCAGCTTACATGAAAGACAACCTGATTGCATTTAGGAGAAATGCTACACACATATTTTGATCATAATGCTGTCACATATACCTGTGGAGGCCCACTAAAACAGATATTGTCGCTCTATGCAACTTTTTTAGAGGTGGTGTAGGGGTGGAAATAATTAAAATGTTACCTTTGCCAAGTAATTCCCAATGTATCCTCACTGGCACTGGGGTATAAATGCCTGCCGTTTTGATTCATGGTCCAGTCACAAATTCTCAGCTGTCAATTGAAACCTAGCAGTCAGATATGGATCGAGCATACTACAGTTTTTAGTATTTAAATGAATACATGCAAACTAGTACGGTACATGGCAAAAGTCTTACTTTCCCAATAAGTAACTTTAAAAAACAAAACAAAGAAAAATAACTTATTTTGAGAAATAAATGCCTATAGACTTGTTTAATATAATGCTACTTTAATATGATCCTCTATTAATAAAGCATAAAAAAGTAACTAGTGTGTAGCACATAACAATTAGCAACTATTAGATTACAAACTGAGCTGGAATAAAAGGAAATGTTAATAATCAATAGTGAGATACTTTAAGAAAGGAAATAATTATGCTGGCTTTTTAAGCAGTGCTCTATGTAATGTGTATTTAGTAAGCTAAAATAAAATCAATAACTTCTAGCATGCTTTTTGGTAAATATAGAAGACATGCAATTTATAGAAAATTTGCCAAAATAAACAAACTGTATGTTGTTATCTTGCTATTTAAGAGAAAAGGTATTTTGTAACTGAAGTTTATTAATCTGGTGTTACTGAATGTGGTATTACTTAGCAAGAGGTGATAAAATAATCTAATCTTGTTGAGACTCAGAAAAGTAGAATTTAAAATACTTTACTGCATTTTAATATAATGATGAATGTACTAAATATTAGCTGAAACAAATTCTTCCAAGATCCTCAAATCATCAGTTCTGCCTTCACAGATTGTTCAAGCAACCCTCAGCAGCTCTGTTTATTTAACAGCTGCCCAATAGTGTTAGCAGATTTATTGAAAATATATGCTGCTTATTTTTAAGCTTAAGAAAGGGAGCTTATCTTGTTTCTGAAGAAAATATACGTTTTATCCTCTGTATAGTCATGTTTATATAAATTGCTGTACTATTATATGTGATTAGACGCTCTGAAGATAATGTTGCTGAGTTTAATTGCATTCAATGCATTTTAGTTTTCTCTATCCATGTTCACATTCTTGGGATAGCACAGGCTACAGCAAACAAACTACAATAAACTGTTTTCACAGGAGCACAATTTATTGCAGTCTTTTCCTGAAAAATACAAATGCTGTGGACAAGACAATATTGCAAACCTGACCCTGTCTGGCTGTTAAACTAATAAGCTTCCTGCTGTTAAGGTCTGAGAAATGGAAATGTTAGTCTTTGATGTTTTCATAGGGATTGTTTCTTGTTTGTTATCTAAAGAAGTCCAAGGGACCTTCTAAAGGCCATTAAAAGCATGACTAAACCACATGAAATTAACCAGAAAAGGAAACATGCAGTTAAAAAGTTTGCTAGAGGTAACTGTGAATAATATATCAAACATGTTTAAAGAAATGGGTAAGTAAACATTTGATTTAGTCACCATACAAAACAGGATCCTAAGCTTGATTTTAATAATGAAAACATAATAAAATATGTCAGCCCAGTTACTCAGTGTACAGTAGACATATTTCTGCTATTATCCTTGATGATGTCATCATCTTCACTACAAATGCATATTTTAAAGATTCTTAACTTATCTATAAAAATTCACTTGCAGCTGAAACAAAAGACTGAAAGGTTACACTCTCCCACCCATCCCCCTCTTACTTCTTCACAAAATATAAAATCTATGAATAAAAGTCCTTTGGCTGATTAGAACCATTAAAATATACTAAAATCACAAACTCAGTGTTAGCAAATTATTATATTCACTTAGGTCTAACACAGAAATGTGACAAGGCAAGCACTTAGCTTGTTATACAGAACCTAATTGCATTTGCCATTTGGGGAAAACAGTAAGAGACTGATATATTGCATTTTAGTAAATTAGCTTCTGCAGTGAATCACTGAGTTCTTCCCACAGTCTATATGAAAACCTTCCACAAATACAGTTTATGTGTTAAATTTATCATTAAGAAAGCACCACAAAGTTTTTGAAACATATACCATAAATATTAGTAATGGCATGCTTATTATATACAGTCACACGTACCTCAATTCACATACAGCCAAACACTGTGCAGATAATAATGCAACATGTTTATTTTATAACTAATCTGTAGGCACATACATGCACATTTATATGAAGGTTCATGCTCCATGAGACTCACAGTTAGTACTGCAGCGCTATTCTCTGCACCAACCATGCCATGCTTGCAGTACTGACAGCACTGTGGAGAGGTGCAGGTTTGCATGACAGCTGGCTCTGTGTCAAGCCCAGTGCTGTATTAGCTGTACTGAAATACACCTTCCCAATGTAAAAAACTGCTGCTCCACACTCCTCAGTAAGCTCACATAGCTGCCCCATTGTCTTTAAAAATTAATCTGCCTGGAATTTTTTTTAAAATCTCCCTCACAATCTCTTCCTCTCCCAAGTCACTCCTATTGAAAGATCTCTGCATGTCCAAGATTTAGAAATATGACTTCCAAAGACTGCATCTGCATCCTGTGCATGTTGAGTGGTTTCTGGGTAAAAATACTGTAGAATTTAATAGAACTCTATGAGCCTGGGCTCTTTTTTGATGGAAGAAGTCTGTTCACAGCAGCAGTGGAAGGCTATCCTTGGAGGATGTCCAGATAGCCCAGTAGGGAAACCTTGGGTGCGAAGACCTGATATAAGGTACCAAGCTTTGGAAGGACATAAGGCATTTCATCACAGTATTTCAAGTGCTATATGTTGTCTGGAGTAATACTGAAAGCTTTCTGTCTAGTTATTCTCCTCATGCCTCAGAGTAACCTAGGTACCTCTAAAATCATGCTGCAGTGTTAGCTGGAGATGAGAAGGCACAGTCACTCTTACCTACTATAAGCCATCCTAAAAGTGTTTCTCTGCAGGATATGTGAAGAGGAGAGGCAGGAAACCATTAGAGAAAACTTACATGAATAGACACATAAGAAATGGTCCCCAGGATATATCTAATAACTGCTGAAAACATTACTAATTTTCTCAAATATATGTTATGAATGAAAAATAAATGACCTGACTTGACACATGACATGGTGAAAAGTCTTCCCTAGAAGGCTGTTGAACAGACTTGTCCTTCAGTCCAGTTCTGTGCATTTTTAGCAAGGCAAGCCACAGGAATCTCACTATCATAACATCTTCCATCCTCAAAACATTATCAATGATTTTCTTATTTATCTCTTATTTAACCACAAAAGAAAGAGGATGAGTCTATATTATGAAATAGAAAAAGATGTCCAGCCTTGCAGGAGGTGAGGAATGATCACAGGTAGCCCAGCCATTTTCCTAGTCCTGGATCCTAGGCTCTGCCCTTATGCCTGTGATGCATCCCCACTTCTGCACTCATGAAGCAGCAGAGAGCACAATGCCCACTGCATGTGTTTCTCCTGGGGGCCAGTGCAACTCCCTCATTCACCTTAGACATTTTCCAGGAAGGGAACACAAGCTTGCAAGTGGACACAGCCTGGAGACAAGCAAAGCAGTAGACCAAATGCTTCTGATCTGTAAAATGCCAGGAAATTGATTTTGTTTTGCACTTTCCAGAGCTGTGAGACATACTGATGTGAAGTTCTACCCAAGTGCTAGATTTTACTATAGCTGTCTTCACAGTTTAAACAGCACCTTGCAAGCACAACCATCCTGCAGTGTTTTAAGTATGTAAATCTCACATTCATTAAAAACCCACAGCTCAACAGCTCAATCTTTAATCATGGTATGACTGATTTTTAGGGGTTAGTATTTAAGCAGATTTTGTAGTCTTGTATCTAAAGAATGGCTAAGACTAACATTTATTTCAAGTTTCTGTGACAGCTAGTGAAAGAGTTGTGTTTTGGAAAGTGTAATAGGAGACTGCTATAGTTTCTGTTAGTTGAGAAAAGCCCATAAAACTTAATATTTGCATATTGTCATTGTTCTGACTGAAACTTCCTTTAAATGTGTTTCCTTTCCAGCAAGCTTATGTGAAAGGTGACCTCTTAGCCATTTACATACCTCCCTGGCAATCATGTGACCCAGTTTTACGTCAAACTGTCAATTATGATAAGGGACACAATAAGAACAGGCTAAGTGTTGATAACCTGTTTCCTGACTTTACTGACAAGTTCTCTTTAGGAGTCCGCCTGTGTTCTTCTTTCAGCCTGCTGCTGAATGCAAAAGTAACATCCACTCAAAACATTTTGTAAACAAATATTCTGTGTTCAGTGGACATTTAAGTTCACAATTTCCATGATTAATAGTACGAAGAGAACTACATTTTGAACTGTGCAGCTCAGTAACTAATTGATGCATCTGGTAAGAAGAACTTTCTACTGAAGAGACAGGGAAGGCATTCGTAGGAAATAAAAAGCTATCTACAATTTTCTGATCATTTTGGAGACCATATTACTAAGTATAATTAAAAGGTCTCACTCACAATTGTAAAATCTGTGTGAAAATCATGAATGCAACATACCATACCCAGAAAGTGCAAGCTTTAGTGAAAACCATGCCACTGAGTTAATCAGTACAAAGACTGGAAGAGTTCATTAACTCCTCAGCAATTGGGCCAGCATTAGTTAGCATGGTGAAAGTTCTAGAGATTATTGTTAACAACCTTAATAGCTATTCCATTTATTTATGTTTTCTAATTAAAAATAGAATCATCCATACAAGGCCCAGAGGTGCACTAAAATTAAATGGTCAAGAACAAAAACCTTGCAGTTATTTCATCCATTCCAACAGAAACCTTATTTTTTTGTGATACCCTTCATTTGCACTTGCAATAAATACAAGTATCTATGTATCCATCCATCCATCCATCCATCCATCCATCCATCTATCGTTTTAAACTATTTACACAGACAAAGTATATGACAAGTATTTCTGGCAAATTTCTAGCATTATTGCCAGAAACAACATAACCTGACTCTAAGTGCTTTTCATTTCAATAACATAATAAATCCATGAAGTTGCAGAACCATGACACAAGGAGGCTGGAGAAATGTCATCACATAACCATGAGGATCCTGATCATTAAAATTTTGATACTGAACTAATGATCTTGCCATTAAAGTTACTTAGCCAAAAGATTGCAGACACAAATGGAATCTGGCAAGGAATTCTGTCCACTTATAGAAGGTTGAATTTGACTGACTTTCCTCAGTTTGTTGGTTTGTTGCTTTTTTCCTCAAGTCTAGGCTTATAAATCACAAATTTTCAATAAATTCAAATTAATGGGGGAGAGGAGGTGCACTCTTATAATTGCAAAGATTATACAACCTTTCTTTGATTTAACTTAGCTAGGATGTTTCTCAGCACAGATGAAGAACAGTGAGCAGTAGATTTGACTTCAGAAAATACTTCCACCAATGACCAATAATAAAATTAGGAAAGATTCATTCGGGTACTAGCTCTTATCATGTCCCTTGCCCTCTCCCATGGTGTTCTTCCTGCAGTTATGTTATCAACACTTAACAGTTCTCAGAACCTGATGCTGAATCAAAAAAAAAAAAAAAAAAAAAAAAAGCGAGGGGTCATTAATAATTTGAAAGAAGAGGTCTGATATGAATTTTTTACAAGAAAATGCCAGATACATAGAACTATCCAAATGCCACTGAAGCAAGATGTTATATTTTTTAACTATTCGTGCCACAGCATAGAAATACCTGGCAATTCAAAGCAAGGAATGGGGAGATACACCAGCTAGTGTGTCAGAAAGTGGACTGCATAGATATAATTCCCCTTAGAATCTGGTCTTTATAACTATCAGTGTTACAGGCTATGTAATGCATATAACATCACAATTTCACAGTATCAGCAAAAGCCAACAAATTCTCTCACTGGCCCTATTATGTATTGTCTTTCAAAGTTTTTTCAGTGCTTCTCATCTAAATGTGTGTATTTTGGGTACACTGTGCTATCCATTGTTTACTGGAATTTCTAGGAAGCTATCACTTTGTCAGGACTCCAACTGAGTGTTTGTTGCAAAATACAAGTGTAACTTTTAAATTTATTGTGGTTACTGTGACTTAAATAGGCTACATAATGGCTCTTTTTAATAGCAACAAAAAGTACTCAAGAGTACTTGCTAATATGTCTTATAACCAGAGAGAATAAATCTTCATAAAGACTCCTCCAATGAAGTAAAAAAGGTACTGGTGACAATATTTATTCTTGAGGGGTCACTGTGCATTACAGGGTATGTGGAATGTTTAAAAGATTTCTCTGGAACTAAAACCAATGGCTTTCTAATTGAAAATTTCTCTCCACTAATACAAAATGATTAATTGCCTTATTTCATGTACCCCTTGATTTTTCTTTTCATTCATCATGGGTTTTTTTAAAGCAAATGCATTTAAAATCTGCCACAAGAAGAGTGGTCTCTTATATATTGTTGTAAAGTAATAAAAGAATATAGTAAATCAATCCCATTTCTGCCTTACCAAAGGATAACCTTTGCTCTATTAAAGTTATTTAGACAATCTCAATGCTCTACCTTACTTCCTGGGTAATATGAATGTGTGTGTGCATCCATGTGTGTCTCTGTGTGTGTGTATAAATATATATAT
>WBNO01024484.1:5507-39955 GCA_013400575.1 Peucedramus taeniatus
CAGGGCTGGCGGGGGGCATTCCCGGTCTGGAACGGGACAGCGGAGAGCAGCGAGCCACCCGCGCTCAGCGGGGCTCCTCTAGGGTCGGGCAATTCCCCGCGGGAAGGGCTGTGCCACCTCTGCTCTGCCAGCCTGGCGATGCCAGCCACGGCGCTGAGGTGGGAATGTGCCCCCGGGAAGGGTTTGGGGGCAGAGCACAGCAGTTCCACCCCCCCCAGGAGCGGTGCCCGGCTCAGTGTCCTGTGTGCCACCCCAGGCTGCTTCAGGTAAGGCGTCAGGGGTTTGGGGGGGATGCTGGGGGTATGAAATGACCCCCAAAGCATCCCTAAGGGCCTGGGGAGCTGGCACCTGCTGGGCACTGCTCCATTCCCAATGCCTGGCCCCTTCCAGCCATCCCACGGCCCCTGGAGCTCCCACCCTCGGTGTGGATGGGTGGGAACCCCAACCCCCACCCCCGCAGTGCTGGGGATAATCTATTCTCCCAGCTCCAAGCTAAAATGCCATTGCTGCTAAAACAACTCAAGCCATTCCAGTTTTTCCCCTGGGGCACCAGCAGAGCAATCGGGAGGGTCCAGGCGAAATTTCATTGGTTTGATGCAAACGTTTCTGCGCGGATTTTCTTTAACTTTGTGTTGTTTTATGTTTCTCTCCAGTCCAGGCCTTTTAGCCCTCCCATCCACTCCTCCAGCCCTCCTCCGATAGCACCTTTAGCCCGTGCTGAAAGTACTTCTTCCATCTCTTCCACCAATTCCCTGAGCGCAGCCACCACTCCCACCGTTGGTAAACACACACAGCGCTGCTGTTCTTTCACCTTTCCTACGCCCTCCAACAATTCCCGAGGCCTTTCCATTCGCTAGGTCGTTCCTTGGGGTCGGATTTGTTGGTTTCCATCAGGGTTTTAAACGCTAAAAGGGATTTGAGGGGGGTGGCGGATCCAGGAGGGTGATGCCGCGAGGGAAGTTTTTCCAAATGTTGTGGGAAATGGAGGTTTGGTGAAATTCGAGGGAATTGTAACAGAAAATGTGGTTCTGGGCTGTAAATTGGGGCAAAAGAAGCTTTTTTTGCAGGGGATGCTTGTGCCTGGAGGGGAGCGGGGCTGGAAGCCAGACCTTGGGATCCAGGGATGTTAAATCTCTTGGAATGTCTTAAATTCACGCTTTCCCTTAAAGCAGTGACAGGAAAAGAAAGTGGCTCTTCGCAGCCACTTGGCACGGCCTAGGGCAGAACCAAACGCTGCAGTTCCCGTGCTGGGAAAAGCGGGGTTTGCCAAAACCCCGGGGCTGAGATGAGGAACGGGAATCGAGTCTGGCTGGCAGCTCCCAGCTCCAGGCGCTGGGTCCCCCCATGCCTCCCCCTCCGTCCCCTCTGTCCCCTCCTGTCCCCTCTGTCCCTGCTGCCGGCGCTCCCCCTCCTCCTCCATCCCTGGCTGCCAGCCCCTCTGCCCTCGCTTCCTGCGGCTCCATCTCCTCCAGGATCACCTCCCTCCTTTGTCTTTTCCTTCCAACCCTCCGGGAAACCCGGCCTGGCGGGAGTTCCGTGCGCTCGGCCACCGCGCTGGCTGCAGCGTCTGTCCCCGCTGTCACTGCGGGGAGCGGTGGCACTGCCACCCCCTGCCCGCGGTGGCCGGAAGGTGCAGGTGACAGCGCTGTCCCCGTGGCACCGAGCCCTCCCCGTGGCTTTGCTGGAGTCTCGACTGCGTCTCCATCCTGTTGTCACCTCGCTCCCAGGTGTTGTGGGTGCCTGTACCTGTTCCGGCTGTTGGTCACTGTCACAGCACCTGGCTGGAAAAATGTCACCTGCACAGCCATGAGCGTCCCCTGTGCCACTGGCAGTGGCCTGGAGCGGTGCCTGAGGGCACGGTGGCCACAGGGACACAGCGTTAGGGGTGGGGACAGCCAGGCTGAGGACAGGGACAGTCCCGGGGGCTGCGGGAGGTTGGGAAGGGCGATGGCAGCGAGCTGAGCTCTGCCACCCCAGCTCCCTCAGGCTCTCCGTTTGGGTTTTTTATTTCTCTCATATTTTTGGGATCAAAAGTTGCTGTTTGATGATTTAGTGACCTCCCCGTGCTGAGCAGAGGGATGAGGTTGCTGGGCTGGGGGGAGAAGCTGGGGTCCCACACCCTCCATGGAGTTTTCCTCGGAGCAGAGCCAAAATCGGGGCTCTGGGGTCACCCCTGACCAGGGAACTCCAAACGGGGCAGCCAGGAGGAGCATCCTGGATTTTGCAGGTGTTGCACTTCCAGCTCCATGCATAGATAGGTTATGCTGAGTGGGAAGGGATCCACAGGGACCATCGATCCAACTGCTGCCCTGCACAGACACCCCAAATCCCACCCTGTGCACCCCTGGCAGCGCTGCCCAAACGCTCCTGGAGCTGCTCTGGCAGCCTCGGGGCCAGGACAATTCCCTGGGGATCTGGGCAGTGCCAGCACCCTCTGGGGAAGAACCTTTTCTGCTGGCATCCAACCTAAACCTTGGGAAAAGCTGGATGGGGCCCAGGCAGAGACAGACAGGGTTTGGGATCTGCACTGGGAAAGCATCTCCTTGTCCCCACCAAGGCGAGGGTGGGCACTGGAGCTGGGTGAGCATCCAGGAAAACCCACAGCAGAGGAGGGAGGACTTCCAGTTCCCAAAAGAGGAAAAGCTGGGCTGGGAGGTGTGCAGGGATGGGCAGGTCCCGGGGGGCTGGGACACCCGAATCCAGCTGGGGCTGGACTCTGGCTCCACCACATTCCCCATCTCCCGTGCCCTGTGGCAAAGTCCCACGGAGTTTGTCCGGGGGCACGGGCAGGGCTGCTCCATCTCCGTGTCCTCCGTGCTGTTCTGGTGTGCTTTCCTCGTTGGCTGCATGTCAGTCTGGACAATTCCTGGCACAGCAAGGAGCTGTTTGGTTCCCGTGTCGGTGCCCCTCCGTCATTTCTCTGTCTCTGCGTTGATACAAGTGCGCTGCTTGGTTTCACTTGGGATCCGTGTTTTCATTCTTTTTGTGTTCTTTTTTTTTTCTTTCTTTTTTTCTTTCTTTCTTTCCTTTGCGTTTCTTCTGCTTGTGTTATCAGAGGATGATGCTTTTATTGACAAACTGCCCGCGTTTGAAAGGCGCAGTGAAACGCCGGCAGGTACTGTACTAGCAGGGGGTTTTCCGAGAATTCCGCCTTCGGAGCGGCACCCTCCGCTCGCAGCACCTTGCATGACAGTTTCTCAGTGACTCAAAGGACTTGGAGGTGGAAGGTTGGCACCTCCCGAATTCCGAAAGGTTCATTTAGCAGCTCCGAAAGCTGTTTGCCCCACCCTCACATCCCGAGGTATTGCAGCGTGGTGCCTTTGGAGGCGGTGGGAGCGCAGGGAGCTGGCTGTGATGGGAAGGGAAGGCTCCAGCTAGGATCCGCTGCTGTGTGTGCGTGTGTCCGGTTCTCTGCAAGTGTCGTGTCCTGAGGTGCGAGAGCAAACAGCCACGTGTCACTGTCCCTGAGTGTCACCGCGGGGCGGCATGCGGAGCAGCATCCCGCCGGGAATGCTGAGGAGCGCTGGCCCCGCTCCGCGCAGGCAGAACCCGGAGCGCATGAGCCGACAAACCTCTTCTACCGTGGCCAAAAAAAAAAAAAAAGCGAGAGCACCCCTCCAAACCGCTCACCCAGCGGGCGGAACGACTCTTCCATCTGGGCTTCCATAGCTTTGCTTCCCGCTTTCTGTGTCCCGAGCCAGCGGCCGGGTGTCACGCCCCTGTCCCTGCACGTGTGACCGCCCTGCAGCGCCTCGCCCCCTCCCCGTAGCGACATTAATGACCTGCTCTGTGACTCACACTGTGTCCTTCTCTCTCCCTCTCCTTAACCTTTCCCATCCCGCTTCAACTCCTGGCCATACAGAGAATGAACAGCCTTCCCTCGTTTGGTTTGACAGAGGAAAGTTTTATTTGACTTTCGAAGGTAAGTAGTGCAAAGCACAGCCGGTAACCACTCGCTCCCCTCGCTCTCTCTCGCTCCCGGGGTTCCCTTCCAAGGCTCCATCCAATCCAGCTTTCCAGGCTCCATCCAACCCAGCTTCCCGTGCGGAATGCTATGGCTACTTAGATGACATCGCCAGCCCGGCCGGAATCGTTTTGATTTGATTTGTGCCATTTGTCCCGCTGATCTTTTTTTCCCCTCGTTGATTCCATTAAAAAAAAAAAAAAGAAAAAAGAAAAAAAAAATCCGACCCAAGCAAACCAAAAGCCCAAAGGAACATTGGGAATATTCCCAGACGGAGGTGAAAACCAGGGAGCGGAGCCGCTTGCACTGCCGAGGAACCGGACTCTGCCAGCCCGGGCTTCTCCCCGCGGTCCCCGCTCGCCCCCGGAGCGGGCTGGGTGTGGTGAATTCAAACCCCAAGGGCGCCGTGTCCGCTGCTCCTCCCCTCCTCCCGCCCCGGTTCTGGGCAGGAAGGGCTCCGGGAATGCGCTGGCACTGCCAGCACCGCCCCGAGCTGGGCCAGGCTGTGCTGCTGGGTGCTCGGCGCTGGAGGATTTTGGGTCCCTCGTGGATGAGAGGCGTTGGGGAAGATGCAGGAAGGGGAAAACCTCGGTTTGGGGCCGATGGCACCTTCTCCGAGCAGGGTCACATCCCAGAGGGGACAAACCCCCGAGGCTTTGGGGACAGCTTCACCCCGCAGGCACGGAGCAAACACTTTCCTTTTAACAGCAGAGAGGAAAGCAGGAGGTTTGCCCGCAGCGGGGAGGGATTCCCTCAAACCCCAAGGAAGCGCCTGGGAGCTGCTGTGCTGCCTGCAGGCAGAGCTGGGGAGTGGTTCCGTGTGGGATTCCCAAAGTGTGCCCTCCTGCAAAGGCCTCATCCCCTGGCTGAGGAGCTCAGGGGTGGCCCAGGATGGCACCGCCTGGCATGGGCTGCTTGGGATCATGGAGCAAACCCATCCTGGTGACAGTGATGGCTGAGCAGCAGCAGAAGGCAGGGATCAAGGTGGTGATCAGGGGGGTTGGGTCCTTCCTTTCCTCCTTTTTTCAAAGGTCCCCACTCTGACAATTCCTGCTTTGATGTCCCCACTCTGATGGCATCTCCCAGCTTAGAGCCAGGAAGGGTCATGGAGGAGCTGCTTCCTCCTGGTGCTTGGGGCACTTTTGCTGTTTCCAGCCAAAATCCCTGTCTGGGTTTCCTTTCTCAGGTGCCCTCATCACTCTGCACAGCTCCTGAAAGGGGCCTGGGCTCAGCTGGCCTTGGGCTCTTTCTCCAGGCAGCACTGACACAACCAGAGCACACAGCCTCAAGCTGTGCCAAGGGAAATAGGGGTTGGATATTAGGAGAAAGTTTTTTCCAGAAAGGGTGATAAAGTTCTGGAATGGCTGCCCGGGGAGGTGCTGGAGTCACCATCCCTGGGTGTGTTTAACAAAGCCTGGATGTGGCACTGGGTGCCAGGGTTTAGCTGAGGTGTTGGGGCTGGCTTGGACTCGATGATCCTGAAGGTCTCTTCCAACCTGGTGATCCTGTGAACTCTGTGATTCTGTGAATCTCTGGGTGGATGCAGTGGGAATATCCCACTGCCGGGATATTGGCTGCGTTTGATGCTCTGAGGGGTTGTTGCTCTGGGTGGGGAGCAAGGATTTGCTCCCAGTGGTGTCTTTGGGAGGGATTTTTAGAAAATGTGTTGTCCTGCACGTTCCCCCCAGTCGTGGGGTTTTTGGGGTGTGGTGTTCCGTGGTTTTGGGGAGCTGCCCGTGCCCTCATCTGGAACTGTGTCTGCTCTTCAGTGGGAATTCCACCAGGGAATCCCTGATGGATATCCTGGGCTGTGGCCTCAGGAGCAGGAGGCTCTGGGCTCGTTAGGATAATTAATGTTTGTGTGGCTGTGGTCTGGTGTGTGTGGGTGAGGTGTTCCAGCTGCCCATCCCGGATCCACTCCCTGAGCACCCCCATCCCAGGCTGCAGCTGGAATCCCTGATTCCCCTGAGCCTCCTCGGGTGTGGGACCGAGAGGGACACGTGTGGCTGCATCAGCTTTTTATCCTTTTGGGCTGCATTAGGCATTGGGAGGGAAGATCCCTCATCTGTGCCTTTTGGAAAGAGCACTTAGGATTTATCCATCCACGCGCGGGTGCCTTGGGGAGGTGTGAGGGTTCCTCCCTGCTGGTGGAAACCATCATTTCTCCCATTAATGTGCCCAAACTCAAAGTGTCATTGAAGTGACAGAATTGCTTCCCCTAGGAGCTGCTGCAAATCCCAATTTCCTGCTCCCAAACCCCCGTTATTTCCAGGGGCAGCAGCAGAGAAAGGAGGGAAGGGATCATTTTTGAGGATCGCCCAAGAAGAAGAGCTCACCAGGAACATGACACGTTTTGCTCAGCTTTGCTTCCCCCTTATCCTCTGCCTGTGGAAGTGCTGCTGGCATTGGAATTCCTGTGCCTTTGGAATTCCTGTGCCTTTGGAATTCCTGTGCCTTTGGAATTCCTGTGCCTTTGGCTGGAGCTGGCAGGTGCTGATATCCTCTGAACAAACCCCGGGCTGGATCCGTCCCCCCTTCCACCTGCCTGGCAGGGATGGTGATAGACTGAGGGGTCCCTGGATAAGTTGCCTCTCTGGAGTCTTTTGCCGTTCTTTTTTTAGCTGATTTGGGGCAAAATAATCCTGGTGTGTGCTTCACCCGGTGTACAGGATGTGGTATTGAAAAAAGGTTCCAAAACGCTGCATTGCAGGGAACAGAGGAGGCTGAAGGGCGGTGCCAGGGCAGGGAGTGACCTCTCCAGGATTTTTTGGGATCAACACCTTGGACATCTGGGCTGATCTTTGGATACTTTCCATGGGGAAGAGGTGAGGGCTTGGCTGTGCCAACCCCTTGGTGATGGGCACAGGACTTGTGGTCCCACAGAGGGTTTCCAGCACACCTGGAGCTCCTGAGGAGCACTTGCTGCAATGATTTCATCCTCAAATGCCTTTTGGAAGCAACAATTCCTGGCCAGCAAAGGGAAACCTGTGTGTGGTCCTGCAGGGCTGAGTTATTTTAGAGCCTGGCGAGTGTCCATGGATGCACAGCACCACCGAAGCGCACTTTTCCCCTTTTCCAAATCATGGAATCCTAGAATGGTTTGGTTTGGAAAGAACCTCAAGTCTCAGCTTGTTCCAACTTCCACTATCCCAGCTGGCTCCTGTCAAAGCCACCTGTGGACTTGGACACTTCCAGGGATCAGGGGCAGCCACAGTTTCTCTGGACAAGCCGTGCCAGTGCCTCTGTTTTTCCAGGTTTCCGATGCTTTGCAGATCTCCTGTCGGGCACTGAGGGTTTCGTGGAGTGAGTGGGGTGTGGAGGATGCTCCAGGCACCCACAGGGCAGGAGAGCAGAGCAGAGCAGGGTGTGCCGGGGATTGCAGGAGCCCCCTCAGCTCAGGGGGGACATCAGGGGGACACTGCCAACACCCCGATGCCCGGGGCAGCCCGAGCTCCCCGAGGTGACACAATGAACCCCCCCAGCCCCTTTTTGCGGGGCCCAAAAAGCGACTGCAAAAACTGTCATGCAAAGCCTGCCGTGTGGCAGCCCCGCATGCTGCTCCCGCCTGGCCTCCTCCATCCTTTTCTTTGCTTGCTTTTGGCAGCGGGGCGGGCGGGGGGGAAAGATCATTTCCCAAACGTTTTGGAAGCCTCATCCGAAGCCTGGGGGGTTTTTGGCGATGATTTGCCCATCGAGTCGGGCTGGGGGCACGGCAAGCTGCCGGCAGCGGGGCGCGGCGGGTGCCAAGGGAGCTGTTTGCTCTGTTGCAGGCTCGTCGCGGGGCCCCAGCCCCCTGACCATGGGGGCACAGGACACCCTGCCCGTGGCCGCCGCCTTCACCGAAACCGTCAACGCGTACTTCAAAGGGGCTGACCCCAACAAGTAGGTGCCGGCCCCCGAGGTGTCCCTGCGGTGGGGACAGGTGGGGGTGATGGAGAGGTTCTGTCAGGGATGAGGAGGGGCACTGGTGCCTTCCTCTGCCTCCGGTCCAGGGGGTTTTCCAGATGCTTTCCGTCCCATCTGGGTCGCCAGAAATTGATGCCCTGTGCAGGCTGCCCTAGAGCAGAGCTGGGCAGAATTCCAGAATAAAGCAGGGATTGATTCAAAGGATCTCCTCCATGGATCCACCTTGGGCAGCACAAGAGCCCAGCCAGGGCTGCAGCCAAGAGGAACCAAAATGGTCCCAAAATGCTCGAGCGGGCACGGGGTCTCTGCCTTGGATCAGTTCTGCTCCATTTGCACCTTGGAGTTCATTGTCCCATCCCAGCTTTAGCCCATGCACTCCCATCCTGCTTGTTTTTCTCTCCTCAGCCCACGTTGTTTGTGCTCTGGGGCTGAGATTGGGATCATTTGTCCTTGGTCCCCAGCTGGAGCAGGAATTGTTTTGTCTCCCTGCTCTGTGCAGAGCTCAGCATCCCCTAATGTGAAGCTCAGACCCACACACTAAAGCAGCACAGAATCTGAAAAATATAAAAGCTAAACCTGAGGCATCAGGACAGGAGCTGATGTGGCTGGGGTGTCCAGGGGCAGGACACTGCTGCAGTGCCCTGTTTAAAAACGTTTCTGCTGTGGGAAAGGGAGGTGAGGCCTTGGTGTGAGGAATCTCGGAGAGCAGCACAGGAAAGGTGGCAGAGGGGCTGCAGCCTTCCCCTCCCATGCCTGGCCAACACAGGATGGCATTCCAACAGAAACTTGGAGAGTTTTCCCACCTATATTTTAAGACCCTCTAATAAATAAAACCCAAAAGGGCAGACCGAAGGCAAATTAATTTCACTGACATGCTGAATGACAGCCAAAATAAGAAGCTTTAATCAGAGTTTATCTAAGACAGATCCCTGTCAGCCCTTGCGCTGCTTCTGCTCTCTCTCTGAGGCCACCAGAGGCTCAGAAGTGTCGGGTGGGGAGGGGGGGATTGTCCCCACAGCATCCCCGGTGCCAGCCCTCCCTCACTGCTGCATTGTGAGCCCCCTTTGTCCCCCCTGGCTGTGTGTGCTGGGCGCTGCAGGTGCATCGTGAAGATCACGGGGGAGATGGTGCTGTCCTTCCCGGCGGGCATCACCCGACACTTTGCCAACAACCCCTCTCCAGCCGTGCTCACCTTCCGCGTGCTCAACTTCAACAGGCTGGAGCACGTCCTGCCAAACCCCCAGCTGCTCTGCTGGTAAGCCCTTCCCCCTCCAGGATCCCAGGGGGAGGTGGGATTCCGGGAGAACAGGGTGTTTGCAAAAGTAGATGACCTGAGGTATCTTCCTTGGGAGCATGCGCTGGTTTTGGGGATGAAACTCTCAAACCCTTAAATACTTGATGAAATCCCAGAACGGTTTGGGTGGATAGATCATCAGGATTATCCTGATAAACATCAGGATCATCCCATGGGCAGGGACATCTTCCACTGTCCCAGGTGCTCCAATCCCCAGTGTCCAGCCTGGCCTTGGGCACTGCCAGGGATCCAGGGGCAGCCACAGCAAATCTGGGAATTCTATTCCAGGGCCTGCCCACCCAAACCAGCCAGGAACTCCTTCCTAATATCCATTTATATCTGCCCACTTTCAACTCCCAGCCATTCCCTGTGTGCTGTCCCTGCAGGCCTTGTCCCCAGTCCCTCTGCAGCTCTCCTGGAGCCCCTTCAGGCCCTGCCAGGGGCTCTGAGCTCTCCCTGGATCCTTCTCCTCTCCAGGTGAGCACCCCCAGCTCTCCCAGCCTGGCTCCAGAGGGGCTCCAGCCCTGCAGCAGCTCCGGGGCCTCCTCTGGGCTCTCTCCAGCAGCTCCAGGTGCTGCTGATGTTGGAGCCAGGGCTGGGGCAGCTCTGCAGGTGGGGCCTCTCCTGGGAGGAGCAGAGGGGCAGAATCCCCCCTTTGCTGCTGCCCACACTGGGGGATCAGCCCAGGTCTTGGGGAGTTTGAATCCTCGTGCAGATCAGGATCAGGACAAGCTGGAGCTGGGTGGGAGGGAGCCAGTATTCCCCTGGAGGTGGGATTGAGTGCAGTCCCTGTGCTGTGTAGAGCAGCTCTCTCCTGCCCAGGCAGATTATCCAAAGGGCTCCTTCTCCTCTCTGCAGTGACAACGTGCAGAGTGACTCCAACTCCAAGGAGTTCTGGGTCAACATGCCAAATCTGATGACTCACCTAAAGAAGGTATCGGAACAGAAACCTCAAGCCACCTATTACAATGTGGATATGCTCAAATACCAGGTAGGGTTTTTTTGTGAGATAAAACCGTGCCAAAAAAAAAAAAAAAAAAAAAAAAAAAAAAAAAAGTGCTGATTATGGCTGTAAAAATGGTGTTTCCCTAGTGCAGAGTGGAGCTAATGTGAGGTGGGGGCTTGTGTCCCACTGTCCCTTCTGTGTGCACTGGGTTGTCTGGCTTTAAGCCCAGTACTAAATTCGGTGGGAATTCAAGGTCTTGCCTCCAAATGCGATGTCCGCGTCTGTAAAATGGGATTTCTCCCTTCAGCCCTACGGAAACTAAATGTTTTTTCTGTCATTTTGGAAGGTATCTGCCCAGGGTATTCAGTCTACTCCATTAAACCTTGCAGTGAGCTGGCGGTGTGACCCTGCAAGCACTGACCTGCGCATCGACTACAAATACAATACAGAGGCAATGACCACGCCTGTAGCTCTAAACAACGTCCAGTTCCTCGTCCCCGTCGACGGAGGAGTAACCAAACTCCAAGCTGTGCTTCCTCCTGCTGTCTGGTAGGGATTGCTCATCCTGTCCCTGCCTAGAATCCCCACCCTGCTGCAGGAGGGCGCGTGGGTGGGAGCTGGGGACACGCTGGGGACCCAAACCTGCCCTCTTCTTGTAGGAGGAAACATTTAACCCCACTCCGATTCCCTTTCTCTTGCCATTCCCACAAGAAAATGGTCAGAGATGAAGGGATGTGTGCAGGCAGCAGAGCATCAGCCCTTCTTTTGTGTTTTGGCTGCTTTACCCAGGGTTTAGAGGGACGCACAGGCAGGCCCTGGCACAGGGTACCCAGAGCAGCTGTGGCTGCCCCTGGATCCCTGGCAGTGCCCAAGGCCAGGATGGAGGGGGATTGGAGCAGCCTGGGACAGTGGAAGGTGGAAGGAGTGGGACTGGATGAGTTTTAAGGTCCCTTCCAGCCAAAGCAGTCTGGGATTCTGGGATTCTATGGAAGGACGTGTGGCTGTCACTGCCATAGGCACTGGCACGTTTCCATGTCTCTTGCTCACCTGCAATGCTCATAACAATCATACAATTATTTTGTTTGGAAAAGCCTTCTACAACTATCAAGTCCAACCAGGACTTGAACTTTCACTTGCTGGGAAACCCAAATCCAAGCTCCCAGAATTGCTGCTCCAGAAAGCGGCACCAGAGTAGCTCCCCCACCACCACACCCCCCCCAGCCTTTAGCAAAATTAAAATTACTCCTTGGCAATTTCTTGATTCCTACAGAAATGCTCTTCTCCGTGTGTTTGCAGGAATGCTGAACAGCAAAGGATATTGTGGAAGATCCCAGATATCTCCCAGAAGTCAGAAAATGGAGGTAATCCTGCAAACATGCACGTCATTAACTCTGAATCCTTCAGGCAGGCACGGGCCCCCTGAGGGTGCCAGCACACGAGCCCAGACACTCAGATTCCTGCTGGGGCTTGCTGGGGACAAAGCTACTCAATTTTGGAGCTTAAAACACAGGGCTGTGTGCCACCAGCACTGCTTTGCCAGCCACCTTGGCATCCCGAGGGGCATTCACACACCGGGCTGGGATGGGGTGGTGCCAAGTCCTTGGCTCCCCTCTACTCAGAGGCTGAAGCCCTTTTGGGAGGATTGCTGTCTCCCACAGGAGGTTTTCCACGTGGAAAGCTGTTCCTAGCGCTGGGATGTGTGAACAGCCGAATCCTGCTGGGAGGATGGGGTTTTGGCTCTGCGGGGCTGACCCTGCCGCGGCTCCGGGGCCGCTTCGGGCATCCCCTCGTGCCGGGATGCTCCGAGTGCCCCTCCGCGCTCACCGGGCTCTCTTTGGGGTTCCCATGGCAGGTGTGGGGTCGCTGCTGGCGCGGTTCCAGCTGTCGGAGGGGCCGAGCTCGCCGGCCCCGCTGGCCGTGCAGTTCACCAGCGAGGGCAGCACCCTGTCCAGCTGCGACATCGAGCTGGTGGGCGCCGGCTACCGCTTCTCCCTCATCAAGAAGAGGTTCGCGGCAGGTGGGTGCGGCTCCCTTGGGAGGGCGGTGTCCCCGCAGGTCCCCTCTGGCCGTGGCGGGGTGCTGGGAGCGCTGGTGCTGTGTTTGCACACTGCAGCTCGGGCAGGGTGGGCACAGAGGGACAGCAGCTCCCCTGCGTGAAATAAATCCTGCTGCCACCTGCCAGCCTTGGATTTCATGGCTCACTCCTGCTCCTGCATGAAAGGCAAGGCCTGGGATCTCCAGGGCATCTCCAGCAAGAGCTTTTGCCCTGTTGCTGCAGAGAATAACGAGGATTTTTCCTCATTTCTGCAGAGAATAACGAGGATTTTTCCTCATTGCTGTAGAGAATAACAAGGATTTTTCCTTGTGCTCATTGCTGCAGAGAATATTGAGGATTTTTCCTCATTTCTGCAGAGAATAACGATGATTTTTCCTCATTGCTATAGAGAATAACAAGGATTTTTCCTTGTGCTCGTGGCTGCAGAGAATATCGAGGATTTTTCCTCTTTTCTGCAGAGAATATCGAGGATTTTTCCTCATTTCTGCAGAGAATAACGAGGATTTTTCCTCGTGCTCATTGCTGCAGAGAATATCGAGGATTTTTCCTTATTGCTGTAGAGAATAATGAGGATTTTTCCTCATTGCTGTAGAGAATAACAAGGATCTTCCCGTGGGCCGCAGGGCTGGTGGAGGTGGGCAAAACCTCCTGGGAATCGTGGCTGCTCCCTCCCCCCAGCTGATTTCTGATCCCGTTTCTAGGTAAATATTTGGCGGATAACTGATGGAAGCTTATGCAAGTCTGTGGAAAATACTATGGAAAATACCCAAGGACTGCTGTGCGTGGAACGGGTTTTAATTACAGTTTAAGGAAAATGAACTAAATCCTGTACTCGGGACATTTCTGTTGGAAGTGTCGACAACTTTCAGCATTTTTTTTCCTTGGAAAACACCGTCTTGACCAGTCCTCCAGTATTTACTTCTAGATGTAACATTGTTAATGGTTTTAAAATGTAATTATTGTATTTGTAAATTGTACTCATTCCAGTAAGGCTGTATTTTGGCAGTTAGACACTTGAGTTTTAGCATTTTACCATTCATGAAATGGATGTAATTTAAACTGTGGTATATAAATCTAATAGTAGTACTGTTGAATGGCACAATGCTTACAGAGGTAGATTGCATTTTGTCAATATATACAATTTAAATATGATACTGGTAGCTGTTATGAAGGGGGTGCCTCATCAAAAGAGAGTTCAGTAGAGCCCACAGGCTGACTTAATTTTCCTTCAGTCCTTAGTACGTCTCACAGAGATCAATAAAAAGCTCAACCTTCAGGTTTAGCTGGTTTAACTCCAGAAAAATATTCTTGGAAAGGTGGAGGTTCCTAGGACAGTCCCCCAGGAAGGAAATCCCACTTCTGCAAGGAGTATTGACTCCAAATTTCCAACCCCATGTTCTCTTACAGCTGCAGATTCCCTGTTGGAATCCCAGCTGCTCTTCCCTGCCCCGTGCCCGGGTATTTTGCAGGGATACAGATGAGGAAAGAAGCAGCAAAGAGGCTGGGTGGTCCCTCTGAGCTCCCAGCACTGGCACAAATGTCACTGTTGGGTTGGAGGATGCGTTTTCCGAGCTGCCTCCAGTTCAGTTACATTTTTATGTTGCTTCGCTGGCTTTTTTTCTGCCTTCCCCCCCATTTTTGAAAGCTCTGCTGGTCTAGAAAATGCTTTAAAGAATTGCAGCCGCACCTGCTTCTCTATTTTAGCACTCGGGCAGGAAAATGTGTATGGAAAAACACTGGGAGAGAATTCCCCAGGGAGCAGGAGCAGCACAGGGGCTGTTGATAGCAGCCAGGGCAGGAGCCCAGCTCGCCAGCATAGGGAGCAGCTGTCTTTTAGAGATGGGAAAACACATGGAAGTGCTAAACTGGGGAATGGGGGACAAAATATTATCCCTCTGTGCTTTCCCTGTCCCACTGTGTGCTGCTCATTCCCGTGGATCTCGGTCTCATCCCACTCCTGGCAGCACGGGGAGAGCGTTGGTGGCATTCGTGGTGCTGCAGCTGCTGAGCTGGGCTTGCTCAACGGGAGAATTTGGCAATTTTGGGAAGAAAAGTGAAGGAATCTTTGTGAAATTAAACACAGGTGCGTAGAGGAGCATCCATGAATGGGATGCTGAGACTTTGGGAATGTGTAAGACGACAAAAGGGCTGATTTTCCAAGTGTTGCCAGGATTAGAGTGGTGAATTTACATTGGAAAACAGCCTGGGCATGGTGGGAAGTGCCTGCTCACGGAGCAGTTTGATGAAGGAAAACAAGGATCTGTGCCCATCTTAAGAGAAAAGAAGGAAATGTGGGGATATTTCAGCTGTGAGGTGGCTCCCAGGCTGAGATATGGGGGTGAGCTGTGTCTGAGTTGACAGAAGGCAGCAGCAGGAAAGGAAAAGCACAATTCACTCCTGCAGTTTCCCACATCCTCACGGATTTTGGGAGTGCACTCCCCAGTGTTCCACTCCATGAATGATTTTCCCCCTGAACTGGAAATTTGTATAAAGTGTGGAGCTCACCCCTTTCTGACACAGAAATGTAGGGCAAACCCTAAGAATCAGGTTTATGGCGTGTACAGTTGTTCCAAACCCATCCTTCCAAAAGAGATCTATGGCATAAACCTGAAAAAAAAAGGATTTATAATGTAAATATTACCAGAACATAGAGATTTTACTTTATATTTCATTTGAAAGACAAGGTGTTTACATTAGCATTGGGTTTTTGAGTGCTTTTTAAACAGAAAAACCCATAACCCAAAGCTCCTGAGCTCATCCTCTTTGAGCTGGTGAACAAAACAGAGGTCACTTTTTTGGGACGCAGCCCTCATGGCCTGGAGAGAGAGATGGGAACAGTCTGGGACATTTTGTCCTATTTTGGGACATGTGGGATGTGCCAGCACTCCCAGCCCCACAGGGACACGGTCCCAGCTCCAGGCACAGGCAGGTGACACCAACCCTGTGACATCGGGACCAAAAGCAGCGATCTGGGACAGGTTTTTCCATCCTGCTCTTGTCAGTTTTTGGCACAGAGTTTTCTCAGAGTACCCTGGGGTTTGTTGGGAGTTCAGTGGGAGCACCTGGTTCCAGAGAGGGACCTGTAGTGTTCAGGGCATTCAAGCTCTGCAGGTTTCAGGTAGGAAAATCTGTGTATTTTCAGGGAATTCATCTGTTTGGGGTTGGCTGCCCGCTGGCAGAGAGCAGGGAGGTGAAATGGCACCGATTTGGTTCCATACAGATCACAGGCTGGTTTGGGTTGGAAGGGATCTTAAAAATCATCCTGTTCCACCCCTGCCATGGCAGGGACGCCTCCCACTGTCCCAGGCTGCTTCAGCCAGGCCTTGGGCACTGCCAGGGATCCAGGGACAGCCACAGCAAATCTGGGAATTCCATCCCAGCCCCTTCCCACCCAAACCAGCCAGGAATTCCTTCCCAATATCCCATCTCAATCTACCTTCTTCAACTCCCAGCCATTCCCTGTGTGCTGTCCCTGCAGGCCTTGTCCCCAGTCCCTCTGCAGCTCTCCTGGAGCCCCTTCAGGCCCTGCCAGGGGCTCTGAGCTCTCCCTGGATCCTTCTCCTCTCCAGGTGAGCACCCCCAGCTCTCCCAGCCTGGCTCCAGCCCTTGGAGCATTCCCAGAGGGAAGCACCACAGCTCTGTTTCCCAGCAGGGCTTTTCCCAAGGCAGGCTGAGGCTGGAGAGGGGGCTCAGCCCTCTGGCACCCCTGAGCTCAGCAGCACCAGGATCCACCCGGGTGAAGAGAAGGATAAATAAAGGATAACAAAACATTCAATAACAAAAATGTGGATGCATGCACAGAAAGGCTTTAGCTCCGTTCCTTCCACGGACATTTCCCTTTCGACTCTGTCCTCAGCAGCCTCTCCCAAAGGAAATTTCCCCAGGGAATTTGGCAGCCCACACCTGCAGAGTTAAGGTCCCACTGGCAAGGCAGGAGATTTTTCCCCATGGACACCTTGGAATCTTACATGGTAGGAGCAGGAAGTCATTTTTTGCCACCTTTCTGCTGTTTGTTGCAAACAGTCACAATTCTCAGCCAGCTCACGGTGCTCCTCAGAGGAGACCTTTCAGAGCAGTTTTCTACTTCAACAATATTTCTTAATAACTCTAAAATCTCTCAGTAGTAGGAAAAACCACCAAATAATGAGCTTTTCATTTGGTGTCTGCACTTGTTCTTAAATATCACTGCCCTGTTTACATCTTCTTGATTTTGTTGTCGTTCAGTATTTCAGTGAAATTAATTTGTCTCCACTCTGCCCTTTGAGGTTTAGTCTGTAATTTTTAAAAACATAACTGGGAAAACCTCGCAAGGTTCTGTTGGAATGCTCTCCCTTTTTAGCCAGGCAGAGCAGGGATGGGAAGGGAAGGTACAGCTCCCCTGCCACCCTTCCCGGGCTGCTCTCTGGGATCCCTCCAGCAGGAGCATCCTAAAAAAAGAGTCACCATCTCTTTCTCCCAGCAGAAGCATTTTTAAATGGCTGGAGTGCACTGAAAAGGTGACAGATTTTTAATTTACCTAAGAGAGAGTCAAACATTTTTTCCCCTACCCTTTTGTGGATTTTATGTGAAAATATCTTGGTTAAAACCCCTAATTTTGAATTTTGCCATGACCATCATCCTGTTGTACTTTCCAGGTTAGAAATTACTGTCTCAAAGATTTCATTTCATAGCCAGAATTTGTGTTCCTCTTTTCCTCACAATTTCCCAAGGAAATGAATCCATGTAGAGCCAGGGAGGTTTTATGTTAATCAGGATTATTCCAGTCAGGATTTTAACTCTTCTTTCACTGCAAGGCAATGAAAAGATTTGCAGGAATACACCCTGCTCCTGCCTGGCTTCCCTTGTCCCTTTAGGAGGGATGATGCTGCTGGCAGTGGTTCTTGGAACCATGAAATTGGTGGTGGTGATGCTTTTCAAAGGTTTGGGGATGAGCAGGATGTGGACACCAGATCAGCGAGGCTTTGGGATGCCTTGTTCATCCATTAGAAATCCCAGGTTTTCTGGGACAGCAGGAATTGCTGTGGATGCTGGGTTCCTCATCCATGCAGGAAGGGGTTTTTCACTCCCAAATGTTCTGAGGTTGATGAAATCCCCTGGGTGCTTGGATGACATGAAACAAACGGAGGCGTGGCGTGGTCTGAGCCAGGATTTGAGTCGGGATGTGCCGGGAAGCTCCCAGGGCTGGTGGGAGGAGGGACAAACCCACTGTGACACCCCAGCAGTGAATCAGATATCCCCAGGTATCACCCTGGGCCACTTAACGAACTCCCTCGTGTATAAAATGTTTATAAATATTTGTGGATGAAGATACACAGGTCTATTTTTAAGATTTAAGTTAAATAAGTTAATGAATGGCTGGCCTTTTCTGCCTAAACGTGCAATGAGATATATTATACCTTTAGTCTACGATGGCCTAGGTACTGCTTAGTCTGTGATGAAAACTTTGCTGCTTTCCTACTGTTCTCAGAGAAAATAAAAAAAAAACAACCTATAAAAGACGTACAGGTTTGTTGCACAGGGACTACTGCAGCGAAGCTTTGTATTTGACCACTGGTAATATGAATGTGTTGTATTGACTTGTTGAAGATAATCATGAAACAACATATTTTAAATGTTACTTGCCTTATAGATTAGAGTACGACTATGTGGATATCATTTTTGTAAATACTGTTTTTTATAAATGTCTCTCCTCCATCCTCCCCGTCACCCATTTCACCGACTCTCAAATATGCAATTATTTACCATGCAGAGCGTTGTGACAAAGAAATCCCCACGTCAGAACAAAGTTTATTCATTCTATACATAAGAACCACATGAAATACCCAACTGAGTTGCAATTTAAATGTGATTATTATTATTTTTTTCCTTGAAAATAAACAAAAAAATGTAAAACATTTATTTTTCTGAGTGAGCTTTGCTTCCACGTGCAGGAGCACCCAGAGGAGCGGGCGGAGGGATCGAAGGTTGGCCCAAAAAAGGGTCTCTGTCCCAAAAACCATCATTGCTGCTGGAGTTGTGTGCAGTGTCCCAGCATGGGGACAGGTTGAGGGTGGCATGTGGGGACACTTGAGGATCCATGGGGATGAGGGAGCTTGAGGGAATGGGGCTGTGGGGACATGAGGGATGTGAGGGTTGGGGGACCTGGGGAGGCCACGGGGACACTTCAGGGCTGTGGGGACACGGGGCGTCTGTGAGGATCTACAGGGATCACAGGAATCTCTGTGGGTTTTAGGGACCCATGGGTGCCATAGGGACCCACAGGGGCCATAGGGACATTTTGGGGGGCTGTGGGGGCCATGGGGGCCTGAGGAGGTCACAGGACCCTCAGGAGCCTTGAGAACATAAAGGAGCTGTGGGAACATTTGGAGGCCATGGGACCACGTGGAATCTTTGGGTTTATGTGGGGACATGTGGGAGCTGTGGGGACACAGAGGGACCTGTGGAAGCTGTGGGGACACAGAGGGACCTGTGGAAGCTGTGGGGATATGGGGGAGCCATGGAAACCTCTGGGGACTGTAAAGGAACCCAGAGACCTGTGGAGAACATGGCGACATGCACGAGTCATGGGAACCTGTGGGGACTGTAGGGACTCACAGGGAGCTGTGGGGACAGCAGGGACTGTAGGAATATGTGGAAGCCATGGGGACACACAGGGAGCTCTGGGGAGCCATGGGCACCTGTCAGGGCTGTGGGGACACACAGGGGCCGGTGGAAAATATGGGGACCCGGGGAAGCCGCAGAAACTGACAGCCGTGAGGGCGGGAATGGCGGGAGCCGGGAATGTGGGGGGACGGAGCGGGGGTGGGGGGACGACGACGGGAATACGGAGGGATGGAGGCCGGGAATGTGGGGAAATGGAGGCGGGGAACGACAATATGGAGGGATGGAAGCCAGGAATGTGAGGGGACGGAGGCGGGGAACGGGAATGCGGCGGGCGGGCCCCGCTCCCGGCGCCGCCTCCCCTCACGCAGCTGAGGGTAATGGAGGAGGACGAGACCCCCGCCGAGCCCGCCTCGGGTGGGTGTCGACTGCCCCTCCAAAACCCCTTCAGCGCTGCGGTTTTTCCTTCATAAACTCGGGCTTTGCCTCGCAGGGCCGGCCAGGCGCTTCCCGGTGGCGGCGGTGGAGGAGATCCTGAGGGAGGTGGTGGGGAGCGCCCTGAGGGAGCGGCGCTACGAGCCGGGGCCGTGCCGGGAGGCGGCCAAGGACATCGCTGAGGTGGGACGGGGGCGGGAAACTTGTCCTCCTGCCTCCATGGGGTGCCCCAAATATCCCCCCAAAATACCGATAAAGTGTAAGGTAAAGGCTGGAGGCGGCTGTTGGGATGCCGGCAGGGGTTGTTCAGAGGAGGGTACAGACATATACGAGTTAGATAATGGATTTACAGGCTGGTTTGGGTGGGAAGGGACCTTAAAGCTCATCCAGCCTCAGGGACACCTTCCACTGTCCCAGGCTGCTCCAAGCCCCACTGTCCAGCCTGGCCTTGGACTCTGCCAGGGATCCAGGGGCAGCCACAGCTGCTCTGGGTACCCTGTGCCAGGGCCTGCCCACCCTGCCAGGGAACAATTCCTAATTCCCAATACCTCGTCCATCCCTGCCCTCTTGTCAGTTCAATACCATTCCCCCTTGCCCTGCTGTAAATCCATCCCCATTTTTGAGCACGTATGGACTGAATGTGCTTTTCTTGCAGGTTGTTAAGGCGCGGGTCAAGGCGCTGGAGGTGCCCAGGTACAAGATCGTGGTGGTGGCACACGTTGGGCAGCTGGGTGGGCAGAGCCTGCAGATCAGCAGCAGGTGCCTCTGGGATCCCCAGAGTGACACCTTCTCCTCCTACGTGTTCAAGAACACCTCGCTGTTTGCTGTGGCAAACGTCTATGGTGTGTATTTTGAATAGGGAGGTAGTCGAGTTTAGCAGCAGGGAAAATGAATATTCAGCCTGACTCTTCCTGGCTCTCTTGTTGAAAATATCTGTGAAGGACCGAGGTACTCTCACCTGCTTTGAAATGTAAGCGGAATAAGGGTCTTTCCCAGCGTTTTCTCTGGGAAGTGGCTCTCTATGAAACAGTTTTGCAACTGATTGCTGCTTTCAGAACTTGCTCTGTAGGGGAAATATTTTCGAAATATTCCCCGTAAGTAATGTTTTTCCTGTTCTCCTCCAGGAAGCATTGCTGGAAGTATATGGATTAGGGAATAAACCATGGATTTTGCTTGCTCACTTTTGGGGCTGGTACTGATGGTCCTAAGTCTCTCCTGGTGCAGCCATTCCCCACTGAGGTGGGGTCTGGCTGACCTTGCTCTGAATCTGAAACCAGACTTTTTGCTACCCCTGTTTCCCAGCTGAAACCTGCTGTTAGGTTTTCCTGAGTCAGGGAACAAACCTATCACAAGCTGCTTATTTTATTACATTTTAGGTGCAAAGCTGAAACCAGAACAATAGTTAGTTGGGAAGAAACACTTCATGTACTCATGACTAAAACTTTAACCCACTGTAAACACTGTGAAATGCAGACAACCTGAAGCCACTTGCTGGTGTGCAGTGTGACATTTAACACCCAAAATTAAAGAACACAACTGAAAGAGCTGTGGTTTATGTCATGATTATTTTAATCCCTGGAAGCTGTGACACCGAGCTGCTGCGTTTCAGCACAGGGAGCTGATCTCTGTCCTGCTGCAGCCCACGTTGCAGCAGGATGTGGCGAGCAGCTTGGCTGCCTCACGCTTGCTGAGCACAGGAACTTGGCTGGTGTTTTGCAAGCCTTGCTCGGATTTGACATCCTGGGGTTCTTCTCTGTGGGTCCCCAGCCTCGGCCCTGGGTGTGGTGAGAAGTCAGCGTCACCCTCGTCCTCGTGCGGGAAATGCTGGGGGTTTTCACTCTCTGCGGCAGGAAAATGAGAAGCTAGAAGTTAAAAGTCGTGGGAAGATGAGTAATTTATGCTTTTTATCTTTACTAGAAAGATAGACCGCGCTGCAGCCAGGGAGCCGAGTGTTGCCCTCTGATATGAGCACCACATCACAGACTCCTCGCTGTGAGGAACAATCTGTGATCAACGTGGCCAAACTGAGGAGTTCAGGGATTTATATTGGAAGTGTCCTCTGGTGCCTTGAGTCTTGCACTGGTATATTTGCTTCTCCAGGAAAAAATTCTGATTTGATGTGTCAGAGGCTCTCGACAAGCGCATTAAGCTGGACCTGGGGGGTTCCTGAATTGCAGGTGTTGCAGTAAGGCATCAGCTACCCCAGATTTCTGGGTGTTCCCACAGAAATTCCAATCCAGCTCCAAATGAAGCCCCTCAGTACAGCTGGGCCTTCTGCAATCTGTAAAGGTGTAGCAGTTCTCACTTTTTAAAAGCAAGGCTCTTCAACAGATTTTGGGGACAGGGTTGCCCATGTTACCACTTTTGTATTTGTTTAAAGCTGCTGCTACAAGAGAATTTTCCAAAAATGCAGATGTAGGAAGTGGAGAAAGCCTCTGTTGCTGTCATCTGCCTCCGTTATTTTCTTGTTCCCTATTTATTTTAATCTGTCAGAGTACAGATTCCTAGCTGTGCATGTAACGGCTGAATTTTCTATCAAATCAAAACTTTCTGAGTATCAAGAAATGTGCTAGTGAGTATAAATATACACAAAAAGCATGTGAAGGTGCTTCGATTGCAGAGCAGATATTCAACATGCTTTAATTAAAAAAAAATTATAAAGTTTCTGGTTTGTAGTGGGGAAAGTGAAGACCACAGCAAGACACTTGCACTGACTTCAGCAAAACTTGTCACTGAAATGAGATGGCAGAGAGATTTTCAGTGATAGCCTTGCCTTGAATCCTGTTCCTCAGGTGAGCTGGGAAAAGCTTGGTCTGAATTATTTTTCTTCAGCAAAACAGCCCAGGAGGCTGAGCCAGACAAGCCGCAAGGAGAGGGAACACGAGGAGCTGCCGCTCTTGGCTGGCTGCTTCCCATCACAGCCCATGCTGGGGGGGCTGGAGCTGCAGGGATTGAGGGGAGCAGGGGGTGTGCTGCTTCCCAGCCCCCTGGGATCCCCTGGGATCCCCTGGGATCCGGGTGCAGAGGCAGGGAAGGGCCAGGCTGCTCTGGCTGTACTCACCCCGCGGGTCGTGGTGCCTTTTCCAGCGCGAGCCGCCGCAGGTGAACACCACGGCTCTGATGAAGTCTCTCCCGCAGAGCCTCACCTTGTTCCCTTCCCCTTTCCCTTCCCGTGCCAGCAGCAGGAGGACAAGGCAGCCCAGTGCCAGCAGCGTGCCCCTCATGCTGCTGGAGTGGTGCTTCCCAGCTGGGTGTGGGCAGGGCAGAGGGGATCCAGTGGGGAATTCTGCTGGAGCCTTCCCATTTATACTGATGGTGTGTCCACTCCGCTGGGTAACAGCTCGCTCTGAGGGTGGCAATGTTTGCTGAAAACAAATAAACTGCTTGTTTCTGGTCATGTTTGAAGTGCTTTGGGATCTCAGTCAGGTATGAAAGATTTCTGAAGTCTACGTAGGTGCTTTATGGGGAACACCTGAGGTGTAACAGTTTATGGGGTATGGCTTAGGTGGAGGCGGTTAATGTGTGTTCTGCCAGAACAAAAGGGTGTTGGTGATGGGATTTGTCCTTAATGGGTTTGGTGTCTGTGTTCCCCCACACAGCCTGATGCCCAGTCCTGACTGGGGTCTTTTTGTGTTGGTGATCCCAAAGAGAAATGCAGTGAACTCCTCCCCATGATGTCTGCATCGTGCACTTCTTCATTCCCCCACCCTGGTTACTGATAATTGTGGATGCTTGTGGGGAAACCCTGCCAGTGCCAAGCTCTGCTGAGAAAACCCACTCCAGAGGGGGTTTGTGCCATATATTGGTATCCCAGCCAGGATTCCCAGTGTGCCAAGAGACAGGACATGATCCTGCAGCACATGGAGCTGAGCCTCTGCTCTGGGAGCAGAGCTTGGTTCTGAGTTACTGGTTCCTAACATTGGCTTCAGTGTATTTACATTTCTATAAAAAATGCCTCTAGGAGGAAATTTGAGTTATATGGTCAGAAAATCCATGTTTAAGGACAAAATACATGAGGAACTTCGGAGATCTTGAGCCCTTCCTAGCACCACAAGGATTTTCCAGCACCATAAAGTTACAGGTAATTGATTTTCACTGTGGGTTATGATGTGGTACAGAAAGCTTGTTTTTTAGCAGTAAGCAAACAGTCGTGGGCATGAATGGAAAATATAGGGTGTGTTTTGGTCAGATTTATAATAATGATTAACAAATGATTCACCTTAATGAGTGTCTTTCTTTGAAACACACCAAAGTGAATTTTATGTCAGGGGAAAGTTTGCATGTCCCCTGTCAGATGTGCAGCACACAGAAGGAAGTGGATGTTAATGCAGCACAAATGATCCTTAATTCAGTGATGTGTTTGAGTGCTGGGTGTTTATTGTCAGGATAATGACAGAGGCTGCATGTTCTGCATCTATAAAATACACGTTTCCATACGTAATGTGCTCAGCAGCAGGGCTACAACTTGTGCTTAATCACTCCTCTGGAGATGCTCCCTGTTTCCTGTGGGCAGGAAGTACCTGGTAATCCTCCAGCTGGGCATTTTTTTCTGTTTCTTCTGCTTTGCCCCCCCCAAAAGCCAGCCTAGGCAGCCAAACACTGCCTGCTTTCAATGCAAGCAGAAAAGACTTTGGGGGAAAAGCAGAAAGGGATAAAGGCCCAAGGAGAAAAGACTACAGAGACCTTTCCATGATCAGGATTCCAGAGAAGGCCACCCATGCATGAGCACTGATGGTGCAATGAGGGGACTTCCAGGAGGAGATTGGGGCATTTGAAAGAAGTTTCTAGGCAGTGTGGCTTCAAAGAGAAACTTTATTGATTAAAAAAGATAACCAGTTTATGTTCCTACTACAGCAATGTTTCCTGAAGAAGGGATTGCAGCTACTGTTAAACAGCTCCAGCAGGAGCAACAATGTCACACAAGGAGCCAACCTGGAAAACAAGAGGAAAAAGAGTTGATTCTTCTGTGAATTCTGTTAATGCTGGAAAAAGCACTTTTTGGCCGGCCAGATTGGGTTGCACTTGTGCTGTCGTACTTGGCAGCATGCAAACATTTATCTTGTTTATAAAGGAAATCAATTTCCAGTGGTGTGGCAGCGGAAGAGCAGGAACCACCACATTTTAACCTGGTGCTGGAACTGTGATCCCACCCATTGCACTATCCCTGGCTGGGTTTTCCCAGGATTGCACTGAGCAGGGCCCCCCGAGCACAGCCATACCTGGTCGGAGCTGGGGACAGCCAGGCTGTGCAGCTGCCACACCCCCACCTGGCCACAGCTGTCCCCCAGGAGCAGGCACTCGGCGTTCCTGGCAAACAGGAGGCAGCTGAGGTTCCCTTCAGGGCTGGCAGCACAGGAGAGCACGGGGTCAAAGCTGCAACCCAAGAGTTAATGGGTACCATGCATTTACCAGCTGAAGAGCTGCACGTTTCACTTTCTGTGTTCTAGGTTATCTCAGAAATTGGGAAGTGAGGCAGTGTTTGGTGTGGGCTCTGCCAGAACAATCCCAGCTGCTGTTAACTAAGAGATCCTGCTTGCCTGAAATCTGTCCTAACCTGGAGAGTGGTGGTTAATATTTTTGTTAGATGAATAATTTGCAGGATGTGGCAGGGCTCTGGATCCACCAGGGCTTCACACTGTCAGCAACACAAAACCCAGAGCAGCTGGACGAGGTCACAGGTACCTGTGTCTCAACTTCAGACCATCCAATCTTTACCAAAGTAGCTCATTTTTGTTATTTTTCCTTCTAACTCTGACACAGTTTCTGCAGAAAAATATTAGTTTTACACTTTATCAGCTCCAGGAGGCATCCAGCTCCTTCTCTTCTCACCCCAAATCTCTGGTAACCACCACCTGCTTTTACACAACGAATATTTTAAAATGCAATGGTTTGAGCAAGCAAAGTGTGGAGCTGTAATCTGATAAAAACACTGATGAGGTAACAATGTGTGACAATTAAATTTCAGACTCTTCCTTGAGAAGAGTTGTTACTCACATGCTGACACTCAGATCCCAAATCTCCACCCTCTTCTCGTTCACTGCTGTGAAGATGAAGGCTGATTTTGGAGCCCACTTGATGTCATGAACAAAAGCTGTTTCAGAAGTGAAGGTTAAAAGGGGGGTGTGGGAATCCCGGTGCCACAAAAGGATGCTCCAGTCTGCAGAGCAGCTGAGGAACATGTCTGTGCTGGAGGGATTCCAGGCCACTTTGTACACAGGGCCCTGTTTGGAGAGAAACAAACCAGAACCTGGTGCTGCTGTAGAGCTACAGAATCTGTTCTAGAGCTACCCAGCCTTCCTCCCACAGGTAAGACTATTTAACTCTACAGGACAATCAGATTTCTGATTGCTGTCTTAAATTGAAGCCAGAGCTAAAGCTTTAAAACAGTTTATAGTACCAGTTTTAATAAATCACTTGAAAAAATCCTGACAGCATAGGAAGTAATCCTCTAAGACTGTGATCCTTTATGCTATGGGAATTCATTCCTAATATAAGAGAAGTTTAGGTTTCTTTTGTTGCAGATGTTCACTAAATATAAGCAAAGAACTATTACATTTTTGAGTTGAGCAGTTCCTGCTGTCCTTGTTTAGTGTGTCACTCACCTTATGGCCTCTGTATGTCCCCAGAATCTGCTCCTTGCCCGAGCAAGAGCAGCAGTAGATGTGGCCCTCTTCTGTTCCAGCAAGAAAAATATCAGTATTCTGAAAAACAGGGAAAAGTAGCCTAGGTTGGATGAATTTATCACTCCTGCAGAAATCATCCAGGGCTGGAGGAGTTCAGAGCCAAGGAGGAGCTCCTGTGAGTGGTGGGGAAAGTGGAACCACAACGTTGCACATTGGCTGGGTGTGTTCTCCAACAATGCTCAGTGTGCTGGAGTTTGACTCCTGAAAATCTTGGATTTTCAGCAATCCATCTGGAAAATGCATGAATTCTTCGTATGCCCTGTGGAGGAAGTTCTCAGCTGAGTCCTGGATGTGGGAGGTGTTGGACAAATTCTCCCAGCCTTGGCCATCACACAGAGGGGAACTGCCCGAGGCCTGCTCAAGGAAATGTGAGTAACGTGGCTGGGAGTGATGCCTGGAGTTTTTGCTTATTTACATGTAAATCCATTTCCCACCATTTACCCTATAAATCCATTTCCCAGAATTCTGTACTGCATTAGTATATGACTCTGAACTTCATTTAAAGTGTCAGCAGTTCACCTCACAGCTCAGTCACACAGAACAATCCTTCTCCAGCCCTAGAACCAAGGACACTGTGACAGCTTCAGCCCCAAAAAGTGCAAACAACAGGGAATTGAGGAGAGCAATCTGGGAGATGGGACTGCATCACCTGGAGCTGGAATTGGACAGTTAACCCCAATATGGAAATGGAGCAGAACTTATAAAAGTGTGGGAACTCCTGACCTGGGGTCCATCTTGGGTGCAGCCCTGGCTGGGCTCTGGCACTGCCCAAGGTGTGTCCTGTGAAGGCCTTTCAATAAATCCCTGCTTTATTCCTGTAACTCTGCCCAGCCTCTGCTCCAGGGAGCTTCTCTATGCATCAGGAGGACATCACTGTTTTACCATTTTACCCATCTGAGATAAACCTTAGTGACTAGAAAGCAATTTATTTCAAAATTGGTATGTTTTAAATAGCAGTGCCAAGTCCCTGGCTAGCTCCCATTAAAGCAGCTCCAGCTGAGCATCCCACCTCTGCTGCAGAGTTCTCCTGGCTGACACTTCAGCCAGGGTGGAATTTCTGAGCCTACCTCTGGATGGAAGTCGAAGCACATTCCAGCTGCCTGTTGTGATATGGGACCTTCACTTTTCCTTTCTCTCTCACCTGGTAATTTTTTCTTCCCACTTTCTGTTCGCTTGATTCTCATCACATCTGTGCAAAGAGCAGGAGGTTTTGTCAAACAGGAGTGAGGAAGTCGTGCTGCTCTGGGATGCCCAGCAGCTCTGAAGTGTTTTGTGGGATTGCTGGTGTAAAGAATGTCAGGTGGAATCAGAGAGAGCAGCTTCAGGTGCTCACCAGAGCAATCCAGCCTTTGCTGAATGAACCACTGGGTCATTCGCCCATCTCCTGAGATGCACATCAGTCTCTCTTCCTTGTCACCTGCTGCTGCACCTCTGTCCTGTCCCACCCACCTCAGCTGCCACACAGGACCTTTGTGTTTATTTAGGGATGCACTGAGACAAAAAAATACATGCGGTAAATCATAGATGAGCAAAGATAAGACAACATGTTTGAAAAACAATTAAGCTTCCACTTTGTAATGAGTGTTAAGTCTTATAAATGTTTAGCTTTTCTTTAAAAAAAAATGGTCTGAACATTGGTTGTTTTCTCCAGGAAAATGTTTCCTTATTAAACTTGTTTGATAATTAATTCCAGGGCACTGTTTATGTGCTTGCACCATGAAATCAGTCTGCACCTTGCAGGAGAGTGCCCGAGACCTGGGGAGCTGCCCTTAGAGCAGGTGCTTCCCTCACCACCCACCCATCCCCTCTCTCATTTTCTTCTTAATTCTTGCTCACCCCTCACTTTTGCTGATTTCCCTCCATTTTTGGCAAGAGGGATCAGGGAGAAAGCACCAAAAGCTATAACTGGTGTGCCATAAGGATTTATTACCCAGGGCTGGATTGTCCCAGTTCAGACAAGGAATATAAATTACAGGTGGGGGTAAAGAGCTGCAGTTCTGCCCTAGATTTCAAGGCAATATGGATTCTATTTGCCACCTGTTTGGCAGTTATCTCCTCTTGGGTGGGCAGTTCTCCTTATCTCTTCCACAAAAGGACCCCCCTCTGGAGAGCTATCTTCTGACACTGAGCTGTTGAATGGCTCTGCCTGACTGATAAGAATTCCATCATCCCATTGGGAGATGCTCCACCCCGAGGGAGGAGCCAAGCACTCAGCAAAATATAATCTGAAGTTTTGAAGACAGCTGCACAGCTTTTTTCACTGGATTCCCAGAGGAAACAGCTGCTTCTTCCACTGGATCTTCAGAGGAGAGGAAGACTTCACCCTTCCTACAGGATCACTGCTTCAACAGAACCACACCTGCCACCCAGGAGGAGCAGCCACAATTCCAATGGGACTGCTACCAACACCCTGACCAACAGGGTGTCACGTTGTATTCTGACTCTTCAGTGTTGTTTTGATTTACTGCATTGTTTATTTTACTTTTGTTTTTATTTTCTTCCCTAATAAAGAACTGTTATCCCTGCTCCCATCTCTTTACCTGAGAGCCCCCCTTAATTCCAAATTTACAACAATTCGGAGGGAGGGGGTTTTACATTTTCCATTTCAGGGGAGGCTTCTGCCTTCTTTAGCAGACACCTGTCCTTGCAAAGCAAGACAAGTTCCTTGGAGGCTGAGGGATGGCTCTCCTTGGGGCCCCTGTGCCCTCTGGCTGGCTCAGAGGGTGAGGAGCTGCAGCCCAGGCTGACCTGCTGTCCAGCAGCGCGGCGTCCTCGCGGCTCCGCACGTCGTAGACGGCCACACGGCCACCGGCCGTCCCCACTGCCAGGAGGTTTGGGTTTGCCAGGGAGAAATCCACAGCGGTGACGCCGTGCTCACAGCGGAAAATGCGCTCTGGCCACTGCCCAGGAGAGAAACACAGCAAATTCTGAGCTGGGTTATCATTCACCTCTCTTTTCTTAGCGCTGGGCACTCGGTGTCTGCTGGGAAACTCGAGTGACGGTGGCTGCAGGACCAGAAATGATTCTCTATTCTGACTCACCATGTATTTCTTGCTACAACTGATAAAATCAGGAAAAAGATAAAGATTGGGCAGAAATATGACACTGGAAAATAAGTTAGGTGGGGCTACTCCAAACCAAATAACTAAAAATATCTATGGTGACAGCAGGGAATCCTGAGAGTATTTGATGTGGTAAAGATGCATCAAAGACTTGACTCTGCCTGGTTTAAATTAGTCTAGTACAGTTTTGGCCAAGAGAAGTTTGTAGTAGAAATCAAACTGGAATGTTGTAATTTATGGCTATCAGATTTTTTTTTTTACTGGGACACTCTGTAGCTGAGATTTCCAAATATTTTTTTTAATGGTTGGTTTTAAAAGGATCCCTTCTCAGATGGATCTGCAGAGGTGTAAATGTTACATCTATGAAATCTCCTCTTTTATTGACAGCGTTGTGAGAAGTTAGAGTAAATAATTGTAGCTAAAAGGGAAACAAAGCAGAAATTGTCCAGAGAAAAGCAAATTGCAGGAAAAGCAAACAAAAGGGCTCGTTACCATGGGGTTCTTCAGTGACCAACAGCAAGCCAGGCCTTTCTTCTGATTCTGAGAAACAAACTCCCTGTAACCAACTGCTAAGAGATCCTGCAAGCACAGACAACAGCAGTATCTCAGTTCCACTTGAAATCCAGCAGGACATTTCCAAAGGCACCTTTGTGTCAAGGCAAAGTCTGGGATAACAAAGCTTCTGTCCTATGCAGGGAGGAACAGGAGATAGATTGGTTCTATCATCATATTTTAATGTGCATTATTTAATGGAGTACTTCTAGTTTTCCCTCTCAGGGTTAGCTGTAAAAGGAGCTTCAGAGAGCACCTCAAACTCCTGGCTTTTAGCTTTCCACAGTCCAGTGAATTCCCTTCATTCCTATCCATAGGCAGAAGTAAAACCAGCAGCCTTTAGCCTTCAGCTCCATTCATTTTTCTTTTCTCAATAAGTAGTTTGTGAATTTTAAATTCACATTTTACATTTAAATTCACACATTTTAAAAAGTAGCTGATTGTTTGCCCTGTATTTTAAGACTGAAGTTTCTAAATGTGTCTAACTTTTTAGTATCTGGAGATTTGGTGCACTAAAAGTATGACATGGGCTTTATTTTCTCTTTTTTTCCCTCACTGGGTTTCTGTTTCTCATCCTCAGCTGCTTTTTATCTCTCTTCCATTCATTATTTTTGTTTAATAAGTGAGTTCTGGTGGGAAAAGAGAGCTCTACATGACCAGATTTAAGAAGCTTTGCCTTCTATGCTGTTATTGTGCATCTTATCCTTAAATTTGGAGGAATTCTGCTGGTTTGGGAGGCTCCTGTTAGAGACAAAGACATAGTGTCTAAACTACCACAAATGAACTCCATCAGTGATAACAAAGTTTAGCAGCAGGGGTTAAATTTCAATTTTAGAACAGCCCAAGTCTATGAACATTGCTGCTCAGGGTAAACTGCAGCAATTAATGAAATTCTGGGCCAATTAAAGCTGTGATGTGTAGGGAAAGCAAACAGATTAAAGCAGCACGAGTGAGGGACTGGATCCACCTTTGAGATGCACCCCAGGATCAGGAGTTTCTGCCACCCCCAGCTGCTTGTCCCAGTTTGTGGCCAGCCCAGGAGAGGTTTGTGGACTCACAGGGTTCACCCTGTTCCAAGCCATGCTGCTCACACTGTGGCCCCTGGTCAGATCACACCTGTATGACCACAGCAGCTCCAGCCTGGGGCCTGCCCCTTCTGCTGGGCTCTCATCTGCCTCTGCTCTTTCCTCCTGCTTCTCCTCCTCCTTTTCCTCCTCATCCTCATCCTCTTCATCTTCTTCCACCTCGGTGTCTGAGATAACAACAGGTTCTGAAATGCACAGATGCAGAATCTGAGTGGAAACATTTCACTTATAGGTATAATTATATATAATTTATAATACACACATATATAAAACCTATATTATATAACCTATATTATTACATATAACCTATACTATATAACCTATATTATTACATATAACCTATACTATATAACCTATATTATTACATATAACCTATACTATATAACCTATATTATTATATATAACCTATATTATTATAGGTTATATCTCACTCTAATTATTTCACACCAGAAGAAAAATTTGCCCTTTCAGCAAATATTTAGCAGAGGAAAAAAAAAAAGAAAAAAAAAAGAAGAAAAAACAAAACCAACCAACCAAACAAACAAAGAAAACAAAAAAAAAAGTGAAGGTTTGAGGAATTAAGACATCCTAACTTCTAAAACTGTGACTAAATTTGGCTGGGGACAGAGCAGACAGCTGGACTGGGCTGGAGTGAGCCAGATCTGCTGCAGGTGGGTTTAGCTGCCCAGCCAAAAGTGAGGAATTTCTGTGGAAAATGAGGAACTTCTGGCTGGAAGGAGGGCACTGAGCAAGGAACAAACCTATGAGGACAGGAATCTGCCGATAAAGTGCGAGTTTGGGTTGGAAAATGTTCTCCATGAGAATCCTCTCCATGACAACCAAATCCTGCTGCAGCTTTGCTGAAGTTAAGATTGCTGCTGAATGGCATTCCTGCTCCTCGGGGCTCCTGGCAGGAGCAGCACTCTCTGCAATGGTGATGGAGAAAGCTGAGTTACAGAATTGTGGGATATTCCAAGCTGGAATGGATCCACAAGGATCATGGAGCCCAACAGGCCCATGCTGCCTGGTAAGAGATAAATGGCATAGAAATGCTTTGAACATGATAAAACTTCACACAGAAAGATCGAGGGATAAGAATTTTCCTCCACCTGCAAAAAGCACAGAATTCAAAAAAATACTTTCACTGTGATTTTTTTCCTGATATAATTTTCTTTTCTTATAATTTTATCATCTTCTCAACTTTTCATATTATAATTTTCTTATCTTTTTCAGATACTTCTGGAATTTTTCACAAATGGTGTTTTGCTTCTACTTTTTAAAGTGAGTAGGAGCAAGCCTTGTCCCTAAAGAGTATTTATCTTTATTTAAGATAATTTCTGATGGCAGAGTGCAGAGAAGTGCAGCCTGCCCAAGATTCTTTGGCAAACTCTCTTGCAGGTTCCAGGCAGCGTTTTTCAGGAATTTTTCCCCACAATTCCCAGGGATGTGCCTGGTTTAGGAGGATGAGAACAGGGCAGAAATGGGAAGTGTTACCTGTGGCAGAAGGGACAGCCACAGCCTGACCCTGCTCTTCAGCTGTGGGAGATTTGCTGCTTTTCCCTGCTGGGGATTTGGGCTCTTCTGTCTCTGCAGGTTCTGTTCCTGAGGCATCCAGTGAAGTGTCCAAATCCCAGGAGGTCACCATCATCCCTGGGAATGAATTCCCTGTCACACAGGGCTCTTCTTTTGGCACATTACTGCATTATTCCTACACCCCAGCTGCTGGGCTGGGCTTTGGAACCAGCTCTGCTGCCAGAGCTCTTGATATTTGAACTTCAAATATTTTTATTTGAAGTATTTTTCATTCAATATTTTCATTTCATCTTTTAAGTGCTGTCTTTTACAAATTTATAGAAAAGGTTGCCTGGGCTTAATAAGATTCATTAAAGCAGATAAGTTTAAAGTTCCTCCTGTTGGGTGACTGCTGCAGCTCCATCAGGGTTTTTTTGGGGTGTGGCTCCCCTTAAGCAGGGTCAGCTCCCACCCAAAACTTGCCTTGATGTGCTCAGGGCCCTGCTGATGCTCCAGCCACACAAAAAAGTGGCAAATAGCTTTTCAGAACAGATTATTATCTACTTTTGGGGTTTATTCCCTCATTTTACATACACTAACACAAAGGAAAAGTGTTTGGAACAGCATTCCCTGTAAATTTTTTGGCCTCTTACACACAAAAATAACATTCTCTGGGAGTGTTAATAACAACTTTATTGCAATGGATTCAGTGTTCCAGCCCTAAATTCAAGATTTAGGAGAGGCAGAAAAGGCCACCACAACTCCCACTGTCCTGCCTGAACTTAAAAGTGGAAATTGAAGCATCTCCTGCTCAGAGATGGAAGCAAAAAATGCCTTTTTTTCAGTCCCCTGGCCAGGTTTACCTTTCTCTGCCACGGTGATGGTCTCACATTGCACTTCCTTGGTTTTGGCAGCTCCAGAGATGGTTTGCACCACTTTCTCTTCAAAGTACTCACTGCCAATTTTAGCCTCGCAAATCTCTGTGTAAATCTTGTTCCTCTCCCTGGGAAACAAAGGAAACACAGCCTGGTGAGGCCCTGGGAAATCCTGCCTAGAATTCTCAGGGTCTTCAACAAGGAGCTGATCAGGAGAGGCTTTTCCATGCCTTAGATGGCTTTTTGGATTGCTGGATGTTGTTTCAGCCTCTGTATTATTCAGCAGCCCTTTCTCATCTGTGTGATGCTGTTCTAAAACAGGAATGGCCTGTGGAGAACAGAGCCCAAAAAAGCAGAATTCCCTCTTCCTGAGCCCTGGACTTTGGGGGAATTCAGAGCTCTCATCACTTGGGAGTGAAAGGCACAGAAGCAAGAGACAAAAAGGAAACTTGTCATTTTCTGTTTCAGCATTCCCACCAAAGCTCTGGTAGCTCAGGAAGGACCAAGGGGAGCTGCCTGTTATGTTTAACTCTTCTTAATTAATAAATAATTAGAAGCTACCCACAAGAATCAATGCAACAGTTTGAAATGTGCTCCTGTTTTCATGAAAATCAAATTATCACCCTCCTCCACCCCTGGATTTTCCTAAACTGCCATCATTTTTCAGTGGGAGGGAGGAAGAATTTCACCCAGAATATGGAGATGTAAGAAATGGAGGTTTTGCACTCAGAGAAATGGGTGCCAGCTGTGGAAAACATGTTTATTTTCTTGTGAAAATTGAAAAAGTTTCATGAAGGATAATAGGAAACAAGAGTAGAGATTATGGCTGGGTGCATCTTGGCACTCAGCCAAGAGCACACATTTTTAGAGATACCTTTTCAATATCTTTTCTATGACAACAGCTTGTTGTATATTCATAAATAATCATGTAGAGTAAACCTTTTCTTTAAACTACTTTACATATTCTAAGAGTTGTTTGGCATGGCTCCTCTTCAGTTCGACGTTTTTACAGCATGTATATTTCTTGGTTTTAGGGTTTTTTATGATCACTTTTAGTTTTGGCCCAGGCCCACACTGTGTTCACATGGTGAGTGCTGATGGTTGGAATATTTGTTGTGGGTGTCTCCTTTGTATGTTCATTGGATGTTATCTCATCTAATTAGTATTTTAACACAAGCATACTTATGTCAGCTATTTNTCTAAGCTTAATTAATATAAAATAAAATAAAAATGATAAAAATACAATAAATAAATAAAATACTATATCTTTATAGCAATATATAAAAAACATATAGCAATATATAAATGTATAGAGTATATAATCCATTATATAGAGGAATATAGAAATATAATATATGTGATATATAATATATATATTTGTATGTGCAGTGTTCAAATAACTTTGCTTAAAGATATTGTTTTTATTTTTATATATATATGGCTATATATAGATATAAATTATTTATATTTTAATATAT
>WBNO01024489.1:0-44930 GCA_013400575.1 Peucedramus taeniatus
ATATAATCAAATGTCCATATGACATTTTATAAAATAAAATATACATAAGAGTTATAGATATATAATATAAATAAAAAAGCCAAAGTAAATGAACTCTGATAATCCCTTTTTTTTCAGAAACATTCACTCTTATATGCTGCATGTTTATGGAGTAAGTTTATTGTAAAGCTGCTGTAGTAGTGGTAATATATGTGGTTCTGCATTGTGTGGTAACCTGTAAGTTTAGGCTTAGCCCTCAGTAAAGAGTAAGTATGTCAACTGGTGTGCCAGCAGGAGTCACAGGTAGGGTTTTGTCTGCAGCACATCCTTTGCAGCTTGAATTGTTCCAGGACTTCTGTCCTGTGGGGTCTTTATCAAATACAAGATCTTTAGCTCTAATCTCTAGGTAATATAGGTAAAATAGAAGTGTGTGGAGCCTAGTTGCTTGCAGCAGGGAGTTGAACAGGATTTGTAATCTAATTTTCAATCCTTATTGCATCTAGTCACTTTTGCAATATCTCTGCAGGACACCTGAACTTGTAGCTTTGTTTTGTTCTGATTTTTTCTGTACCTAATTAAGGCTTAACAGGTACAACGTTCTGTAAGGATATGTTAGTGTTTGGGTTGTCTTAATGTCTTAGAAAATATTCATCGTAAACCAGTGTAATTGTTTTCAGTAGGTAATGCTAAAGATACCTGTCGAAAATTCAGACTTGTATCTACAGTGTGACTCTGATGAGCATTCATTCTTTTCCTACATGCAAAATGTGTCACTGCTTGTGGAAACTTTTTTAGCATATGTCATATCTTCATAACTCTGCAGTCAAAAAATCTGTGGCATAATCAGTGCAGCCTATTGTATGAAACTGATGATTATTCGACCCTGGTATTTCATCTTGCTTTACTGATAACCAAACTATGTATATAAAGTGATCTGAGTTTCAAAATTAGCTAGTTTAATCAAACTCCTGGCATCTTTCATAGCAGAGAGTATCTTTCCCCAATGTACAGTGATCTAAGTTTATGTTGTGGGCACTCTGTTGCCTTTATTGTCTTTCATTACTTTTGATACACCCAGATAGATAGATAGATAGATAGATGGATGGACAGATAGATGGACTAATAGACTCCCATAAGCCTAGATAGGTAGGTTTAGTCAGTTCTTAGTGTATCTTACTGGAAGCCTTTACATAGTTCCTTTCTGATTATTTTTTTAGCTTTAGGTGGATCACTTAATCTTGAACTTAGTTTTCCGCTTGTAGAAGGTGAAAATATTGTTCATACCGTGCAAGCACATGATGAGTTTCTATCAAAGACTGATTGTCAAATTGTTGTTTTTCTTGGGTTGTAAAGAGCCCCAGCTGAGTACAGCATAACATGCTTCAGTTTTAGTGCTCTCATGTGGTAAGGTAAAGACATGCACTCTCTGGTGAAGTGTCAGTACAGGAGGAGGCTGCAGAAAAAAAATAAACTAGCAGTTTATCATAAAAAATATGTCTCGGCATCTCTCAAACTGGCAGGTTCAGCATAAAAAATGAAATATGAACTTGTATGTAGAAGAAGCGTCCATTATATCTATTTAAATACACAACTTTGTGCTCTTTTTACTCAGGATTTTTTAATTATTCCTTTTCAGTAGACTCTCCTTTAAATTTTACAAGAATTTTAAAAGGCTGAAATTAGGATTATTCTCAGACAGACCTATGAGTTTTGGCTTCTGTCTAATTAATAAGGTCTAACAATGCATAGCTTGTCAGTCCACACACCTAGTGGATGTGGTTATCCATGTAATAGATATGATTATTCTTGAGGCTGGAAATTAATGTACTTCTAGCTTTTACCTTCATTTATTGTCCAAACATAAAGGTGGATAGCCAAGCACCAATATAATATGGTTGTATGGACATTTTTGGTGGTTCTGGGTCTAGCCACGATGTCACTAAAAATGGAAAAGATTTTGGGAGAGAGTGAGAAGCCCTTGAGCCACTTCTGAGTGGCTACGAGTAGGAGAGGAAGTCAGTTCAGTTGGACACTACCAAAAAACCTTGTGTTGGATCTACAGTTCAGGGTTGTAGTGCACCAAATCGTCTAGAGCCAAGGTAGAATTCCAGTTGAATGAAGGCTGATATGTTTAAGTTTGTCTCTGTTCTTAATGTTGTGAATAAAACATCTCAGATAGTATCAATAACTATGGTTACATCTCTCTTTGGATCTTAGCATATGTTTTTCTCTTTTAGGAAATAGAAGAAATTAAATTACTATGGATATGAAGAAATTTCCTATTTCTTCTTTTTGGGGAACATTCAGGGAATGTTTCAAATGAAAAATGATAGCTTGCATATGTCAGTTAATGCAGCAGTTGGGCATTCCTTGAAAATTAACAGGAAAAGCTCATGTAGTTGCAGGTGGCTATGAAGACAGAATAGATATTCAGGCTTTGGTGAATTTAATGTAAAGGTAACTACAATATATAACACTGTGGTTCAATTCAGCCACTGCTTGCATTTTTGCACAAGACACCATTTTTTCCAGAAGAATGACCTGACATGAGATGTCCTCATGCACTGCATTCAATCTTTTGCTTCCCCCTTTTCTCAACATTCACATCGCGGCTGTAACTGTGCTGACTCTCCGCGAGTCATTTACGTTATATGAAAATGACAGTGTAGGGATTGTTGTTGCTTAACTGCAATCATCTGCAGCTAATGAAACTCTTACTCTGGCCTTTCTCTTTAAAACTATTGTCTCATTCAAACTGATTTTTAAAACTCATTATGAATAGTTTTGGCAATGTTTCTCATAAATGTTTTTTAAGCACAACAATAAGCATGTTGTATTTTTAAGACAGGAAATGAAATTATCTTTAATCTCACTCCATCTTGACCTTGCAGACATTTCTTTTGGCAAATTATGTTTTTTATCTCATCTGTTTTCTTAACTATGAAACAGAGACCTAGACTATTATCAGATTTAGCTCTCTGAATTTTATGAAGTACTTCTGGATCTGTTATAGAAAAGTATCTCTGCATTAATATTTTGCAGTTCCATGAAGAGATAACAGCAACCTGCAAACACAGATTACCACTTTCTCATGTTGCAGAGATCCTGTACTTTATAACTCATGGCACAGCCATTTAATCCTTTCCCCTCTAGACAGAATGGCGACTTTAAATGTAGAAGCTGCACAGTCTGTGCTTCTAAGACTATAATCAATCAACGGTTTTTAACTTCTGAATTTAAAAGTGAAACGTAAACTTTCTGGAAATCCAATACTTTTACTCTTTCCGTACAACTGCTGTTTTCTAGCTAAGACTTGAGTAATTAAAAAAAAAAAAAATTGATGTCACCTTAGCTACCCTGTCATAATTAATGAAAATACTTAATGCTCATGAAATTTGAGTTAATAATAATCTGTCAGATATTTCAGCACTGATTCGAATTACTTGTCCATCACATGGAAAAGAGCCTAGCAGCTGTAAATAGCCTACTGTTTTCAGCTCTGTGGTGAAAATTCCTGGAATCTGGATATATCCTGGAGCAATAATAATGTGTGTTCATCTGCTTTTCTAATCTGGTTTTAGCTATGTTTTATTAGTGTTTAAATAATTTTTTAAATTGTGCCAAACTCTGTAAAAACTTGAATTTATTCAGGTACTATGATGTTTAGACTTTTAAAATATGTTAATAGGTTGCTAGTCTTCCTAATTTATATTTTCATTTATTTTTCTCAAGATACCTGTAGATCTATTAGTCATGTTATTAAGATTTCATCTTTTAAAACTACTCATCATTACTGCTGAGTTTTAATAGAAGGGAGTAGAACATTCCGTCATGACTAATACCAAGCCTACATGATTAATATTGTTATTTCCTTATTACATAGCTACGGTCCTCAAAGCAAAAATCCATTAGGGTTTAGCAGGATAGAGTGAAAGATTGAATCACCAGTTACGGCACAACATCCTTCAAATAACTGTCCTTGGTTCCTCCTTTGTTATACAGGTCTATTAATTCTGAAAGCCTGAGCTGCAAAGAAAAGAAACAGTTGAGGAGTGGATTTAAAGTGTGTACTATCAAATATGCTTTGTTTGTGACCTTGTTTACGTTGATATTTTTACTGTAAAGGATCAGGTTTTTCTTCTTCCTCAGGAAGCAAATAGAAATATTTTCATGTTTATTTGTACATGAGTGCACTTTACCCTCCAAAAGACTTTCTGAAATATTTAATTCTGCACAGCATCTCCCAGTTGTGGAACTAAACCTCAATTAGACTTTAGTTCAGAGACCCAGGGTTTTTCTTTGTGGGCATAGTTTCCAAAAGGCAGAAGAAGTAAACAGACACAAAACATAACAATGTAGGAATCAATGTAGGAAAAATGAAAACTTCTACAGGCATGGAAGTTATCTTCTCTGGTCACTACTAAGAAGATTTCATTTACTCATAAGGACTAGAAAATGCTGTCCAGCTGGCATCAGTTATGTTTTCTTTAAGCAGGTAACAACCATGTGCTATAGACTGAAAGCAAATGTTCTCCTCCGAAAGGCAACTTCTATATTTCTGATGGCTTGATGTGGACTTAAGAGAGCAGTGGGAAGACTAGAGCAGGTGTACTCACTTAACTGGCCAGGAGGAGTCACAGTCACAAGTAGGAGGCATGCTCAAAGAAGTGCAAATGTGCACATGCATAGTCTTCTGACAACTTCCCAGCAGTTAAAATACCTGATTTAACTCTTCAGATATGTCATTGTTCTGACTATAGTAAAACCAAATGGGTGCCAGGAAAAAAAAAAATAATCCAGGGATTATCTAACACCTGTACATATTTTTAGGTCTTTTTTTCTCTACATTGGGTCTTTGTCTTTTGACAGTTTGTTCGGTGGAGGAGGAAGAGGAAAGGAGAATGGACTCTATGTAATTTTTCAATAGTATCCAGTGTTGGCCTGTTCCAGCCAGATACATGGAGGTTTCCAGATGGCCCACCCCATACTTCTCAACCACTAGTATGGTACAGTATGGTACTGGTGTTTTGGTATCTGTTTGTCAGCACTGGGCCTATTTCTGGATGTTTTGGTTTTTTTTTTTTTTCCTTTTGCCCTGATAGTACTGATGCTGTTATACAAGTTCAGTTTGGTACTACCTATTTCTTGTTAGCTGTTTTGAAAGACTGTGGTCAGTAAAACAGCTTGCAGTAGTAAGTTTTACAGGTCATAAGAAGAACTTCTGTGCAGATTTGGTTACTGAGGGAAGAAGCTCTTCAGTAAAAATTACAACAGTTACACATTCTCTAGATTTTTGTGCAGACACCTGCAAGAGTTACCTCCCTGTGCTGTTAATACTTTTCTGAGCAAAATGGCAAATAGTCCTCAGGCTGAATTGGCATTGCCAGGATAATGACATATATGTTTAAATGTGATCTAGGAAATGTTCATAGCTCTATTCCACTTCACTTGCCCTTGTCAAGGCAGTACTGATTGAGAGCATTTAAAAGATTCTAATTGTGCTGACCTGTTAAAAGGAATGTTAAAGGGATTTTCTGCATCAAAAAACTCTCCTATTTAAGCATTGGCTTGGAGTAGGACGTAATGAGGATGTTTCTAGATTTTCTGAAATGCCTTCCCTTCTTATACTGTTCTGAGTATGAAGTACTTGCATGCTAAATGGATAGACGGGCATGTTTCACAGAATCTCCACCATTTCTCAGATGCCTTGAGGTTTTTTTGACATTGTTTGTTCAGTCACGATTACATGGGAAATCAAATACAAAACATACTCAAAACTCCTTTTGCACTTCAGGTCATGTGTGATTTCTGAATCAGTGGAGAGAAATGTTTGTGAGAGCTAAAGTTTACCATAATGAATGCTAACAGATAAAATATTAATCCATCACCATGAAAGTTTACAAGTTTTTATAGACTGTATAAAGCATCTTTCCATCAATCAATAAGTGGGGTTTTAGAGTAAAGTGGATCAACTGCACAACAATGGCAACAACAAATCTGTGAAAGAAAGTTTTCTCTTTTTTTTTTTTTCCAATTAAAAAACTGGGAGCTTAGGAAATTGAAAGCTTTAAGACATTTAATTTTTTAATTTTACTTCTACAACTTTTAGTTGTAGCTTTTAGTATTCCGGGATTTTAATATCTCAACAGGCAATCTAAATGGGGGCATGCTTTGTTGAGTCAAAGTATCTGTATATTATATTTATTAGATATCATGGAGCTATGTAGCATCAGCAGTGTTTTTGTTATTTTCTGATTTTTTATAGAAAATGAGAGCACAGAGAAAATTGTAAAACTAGAATTATTAACGTTGAGCGGCTTGGACTTTCTAAAATTGAGGCCTGTAGTTTGTGCATTCATTTGTAATATTCTGGCATTACAACCTAGCAGCAATGTAATAGAATTATACAAATCATTCTGGTTTTCTTTTATTGCTGATGTTGCAAATTTTTTTCAGAAAACGCATTCACTCTATATAATAGTCTATAAATTTTTGTTTTTATAAAATGTTATAGTGTCAAATGGTAATTAACTGCTGGCAAGAATGGATTTCTGTGGTGTTATTGCTTAATTAAGAAAATAAGAAAAGGTCAAATAAGGGTTGGAATCGGATAAGTAGCCTAATCAGTTTTGATTAATATATCAGATTTATGCCTAATTCTGAAAGTTACAAAGACCTCATGCTATAAACTGATTAAAACTGTAATTCAGCACTTTTTTGTCATTGTGCTGAAATACAAATTATCTTTTTTACTTCTTTGGAATTATACGGTAATCTCTTTTGTTTCCATAATGTTTATAAATGTTCTCCAGTTGATTAAAATACAGCATGAGTACCTCCAAATTCAGCTTTGCCTTCAAAATTTAGACACTGATGAAAATGATCTTAAAAATGTTAAGGAAATATGATTTTTGAAATTTTCAAATTATAATTATACTGGATCCCAGTTCAGCAGAATATGTATGTATTTGCCTAAAATTCTGAATTTACGTATTTTATTAAGTTGGGGACTTTCTTTTTTACAAATATTTTTGAAGAACAAAGTAATTTTCTCAACTTCAATCAGATGCAGTGCAATTAATCTGGAGAAGAAAAAACTGCCACTGCATTAAAAGGCATGAAAGTATGTTACAAAATCACAGAATTCTTATGTGTTTTCTCAGCTGAGAACTTTTCCCACTGGGCACTTCCCCTGAAGTACTAAAACATCTTTCTCAGAGATTAGATCCTGAGCAGCCAAGAAGCTTATCAGAATTAACTGCTTATATTTATCTAAAACATTACTTCAAATACAAATTTGTCCAGGAATTATTTTTTTGTCATATTGAAGTTGATAACATTTAAAACTGAATAAATAGGAATAGGTTTGTAGAGTAATATTTATTCAAATATAGAATTAGAATTTGATTTCAAACTCTTTAGGACCGCTTTTTATTCATTTTTCATGAGCATTTATATTCTGGTGCTTGATTAGTGTGACTATTCATGAAAACTAAGTGTTAAGGTCATATTTGCCAACAGCAAATTTTATATTGAATATGTAAATGTGAAATTTGCTACTAGCTGTGTGTTTGACCCAAGCCTTGCAATGGGATTAGTGTGAGCAAACTCTTATTCTGGGAATGGTCTTTCTTTTTTTTCCCCAAGACCTGGAGGTCTGCATAGTCAGGCAAAATGTTCAATCCATGCAACACTTGTATTGTTTTCAGCAGTCATAGACATAAGTCTGTTCATAAAATGTCTTAAAATTTAAAACTGTACTTCAAAATACTGTGTCGACTAAAAAAAAAAACCTAATGGTTTTTCACTCTTCAACCATTAGGAACAGGAACAATAGCTGGCATGTTGTACAGTCTGGTATTGTGTATGCTTTCTGTGAATACTACTAATAAGCCCTTCAAAAATTGCAAACATAAAAAATTGTACTTGTTTAGTTGCTGTCTTAGAAATTTCATATAGAATTAAACCAGGAGAGCATTTTTTTTTCCTGGTAAATTTGAATTGTGGGAACAATTTGACTAAAAAGAGCAGGAGATTCTTATATATTTAATAGATTATTAAGCAGCTTCATTGTTTTGTTAATAATCACAGTTAAAAAGCTCAAACCATTCAAGGTCATTACTATAATAAGAAAAAAATGTCCAATATAATCAACTATGAAAAGAAAGAAGCCCAAATTCTTTAAATGAATAATTTGATTAGAATTATTTCTTGCTGTTGAGGAGTACACATTACCTGAAAAATGTGGAGACCTTAAATCCAAGTTTTTGTCTAGTTTCTGTCCCAGTTTACTCGAAAAAAAAATTTGCACTTTTTACCTTGTTTTGATTTGTACCCTTACTTAAGAAAAAACAGTTGATAAAGCAAAACTTCTGTATGAAGCTTTTTTTTTCTTAGTATAATGTGTTCCAGCACAAGAAAAGTACATATCCATTCATAAGAGGGTTTCTAGTGATCTTTATTTGAATTGTAACTGGGTAAGTCTAGGAATCGTGCAGATAAATTGAAAATTGTGCTTTATTCTGTAAATATTGATTATTTTTCTTTATGTAACATGGGTAATGTCTTTAGCCTTTTGCTATATTTTGTATTTTATGTGATTTTTGTCCATAAAAGGAGTGGAGTCCATAGGGAGTCCATAGGGTGTGGAGAGTCATAAGTGCTAGGTCTAAAACCTTCTTCTAAGGTTTTCCTGGATAGTTGCTGAGACATTTTGGTTTTGAGAGATGATATAATGTTTTTCTTCAATTCAGCCCATGATTATGTGCTGGATTATGTTGTGTTCTCTTACACTGTTGGGTAGATCGTGCATTATACGCTCTATTTTTTTCTAAAATAGTCATTGCATTATCATGCATTGTATGCTGTAGCACCTGCAGGCCACAAGCAAAATCTTAATAGTCTAATAACAGATACTCATATTAATACCTGTTGTGCTGGTTTTCCCATTTCATTTATTAGTACTTTAATGACTGAAGCTCTGGCCTGTATACAGCACAGAGTTTGTTTGTTTGGGGCAGGTTTTATCACCAGAAAGTGTTATTCCCATATAGTCTGTCATTTCTTTGCAGGTTGATGGATGGTGATCAAAAGCTGGCTTAAACAGACGTTTGGGAAATCTGTGATGGGATATTTAGTTGGTGTATATTATACATACCTTTAATAGTTTTTTTTTTAGTCCAAGAGAATCTGTTTTATTAAATTTCTCTGCTTTCATTTGAGGATGATTTTATTGATCTCTTACTATCTGAAACTCTTAGAGAATAGCACCACCAAGGATTGGTTGGTAGCCTACAAATAATTAGTAAATTACACTTCTGGCTTATGCTCAACACTTTATATTATATTAGACTGAAATCCACTAAAATAATACTATTTGTATGAGTAATAAAGATTTATTCCACAATCTGTTTTATGCAGATATGATGAGTAGGAAGAATTTCTACATATTACCTAAGTATTAAATTGCAGCCTACTTAAAAGAAAAGAAAAAAAATCTTTGAATTTTTATTTCATGCATCTTTGAAGGTAAATGTGCAAAGCCTCTGGAGCCTGCTTAAAATGTGTTACAGGTGCTACAGATGTTGACAGCTTTTTCTGAATATTCTCCATAACCAACTGAAGGGAAAAAAAAACCCAAACATCATTGTCAGCATAGACTACCATCACGGTTTCTTTCCAGTTATTATGAAGTCCAAAAACCTTGCATCTTAAATAAGAAATTCTCTGTAGATTGATGGGAAAGCCTATCGTTCATCTGGCTTTACACACCAGTGCACACAAGATTGTGTGCCAGGCCTATGGAAAGCTGTGCAGAAGTCAGTAGGTGCTGTTGCAACACTGGTGTAAAGGCTTCTCCCATTTTTTATGAGTTTTGTTTGCTTAAGGGGATCACACGTTTCTCTCAAAGCAGCTTTGGTCAACATCTGTTTTTGACAATGCCGATTAAATTGAACCCAAACAATATCTGGCTCCTCAGTAAATTTCTGAGTTCTACTGATGAGAAGTCGACTGACATATATACAGTTGTAATGGAAGCGTGTTGTATGTGAAGATGAAACATACATGTAAATCAAACAAGTTGAAATCAGAATTAGACTTATGGATTTATACCATTTGACTAATGGTGCGGTTGAGTAGGTTGCCTAAATACAGGTGGGGATTTTATAAGTCTTATAGAGTTATAATACACAGTTAGAATCACACAATCACACAAGAGTCGCTAGGTTGGAAGAGACCTTCAAGATTATCAAGTCCAACCCATGCCCTGACACCTCAACCAAACCATGGCACCAAATGTCACATCCAGTCTTTTTTTAAACACATCCGGGGATGGTGACTCTCCCCGGGCAGACCATTCCAATACTTTATCACCCTTCCTGTAAAAATCTTTTTCCTAATATCCAACCTGTATTTCCCTTGACTCAGCTTAAGACTGTGTCCTCTCGTTCTGTCAGTTGTTGCCTGGAGAAAGAGACCAACCCCCACCTGACTTCAACCACCTTTCAGGAAGTTGTAGAGAGTGATAAGGACACCTCTGAGTCTCCTTTTCTCCAGGCTGAACACCCCCATCTCCCTCAGTGGTTCCTCACAGGACTTGTGTTCCAAGCCCCTCACCAGCCTCGTTGCCCTCCTCTGGATGCACTCAATTGTCTCAGTGTCCTTCCCAAACTGAGGGGCCCAGAACTGGACACAGCACTCCAGGTGTTGCCTCACCAATGCCAAGTACAGGGGAAGAATGATCTCCCTGCTCCTGCCAGCCACACTATTCCTGATACAGGCTTTAACTACCTAAAAGTTTTTTATTGTCCAAAAGTATCCTATTTCATATGAAATAAAAAGTAAATTACATGCTGCTTAATTTCAACCACACTGGGAAAAATTCTACTGGTATTTCTGTCATTTTCAGTGTTTTTAAGAGATTTATCTTGTTCCTCTTGGCCAGTTGCTTTGGAAGCCATTACGTATCTAATTCAAAAATATGTGTTCATGAATTAGCTTCGACAGAGAGAAAGTGCCCAGCAGCCGAATACATAATCACATTTAAAAGGTGGAACATCTGTGAGTGTTTAAAGTGGAGAACTCTGTAAAACTGTGGAACTACAAAGTTCATTTACTGTGGTTGAATAATCCTGGAGAAGTAGAGCCATTCATGGAGTAGATAATGTGAAAACAAAGATAGGCAGTTCTGAACTCTGGCATGTACTCACTACAAATAGATACACCAAAAAAGCTCATAAAGCTTGGAAAGAGTTTGGCTTGAAGTCTCCTAGTTCTTTGGGTTTATTTTTTTTTGGTGTTTTCATAGATATTTTCTTATCCTGAATAGCTGCCTATCATGTAGAGCTGAATGGCTATTAAATGCATCTTTGTGTATTTCTTCAATGGACCACAGTCCCACACAAGTAGTAGTCCATAGGTTGAGAATCATTAACAGGACCCATTATTTGATATTAAAATGAACATTTGCATTAGAATCAACCACCAGTTGGGATAATTCAAAGAATATACTGGCAGATCATGGTAAATAGTGTGTTATAGCTGGAATCTATTTAAGGAGTTGTTAATTTTCATATTTCAGAATATGGTATAAAATGTTTCAGTTCAAGGACCCATGATGTCCCGTATGACCTATGAGTCATGGCCTTCAGGGTGTGTTCTCAGTTTTGGAAGACATAGCATTTTTTTAAAGTTCTAATTCCTTGCATTTCATAGTTTGTGTATTGGAGTAATGGCCTTCTAATAATTTAATATGAACTGTGATGACCAGTATATGCAGCTTTTAGTGACAAAGAATTCAAAATTAGGGTACATGACTTAAGAATGCAAATTCGGCACTTATAGCAGTATTTTTATGTGTGATATTATTGATACTAAGATTAAGGGAAGAAAAATAAGAAAATGCTGCAGAATTTTCTTTTAATTTTATTTTTTGTTTGCATTGATACCTTTTGCTAAAGCACTGCTGTATTACTTTTCACAACATAAACGTGCAACTAAGCAATAATTAGTTGTAGCATACTACTATTCTGACTGAAAGAGCAATAAACATTTTTGTGTTGATTGTGGAGCATATAAAAGGTTAAAGAGTTCTAGAAAGCTGCTGTCAGATCTTTTAGACAAACTTGGAAGTGCTCCATTCCACAAGTGTTAGACATAAAAGTTTGAAACCATATTCTTTTTGTGTATTGAAGAAAGAACTGACAGGAGTCTATGTCCTCTGTGTGATCTATATTTGGTCTTCTATTGCCTGGTGGATGTTTTTTATTTTGTTGGTTAATTATGTTTTCAATATTTTTTTATTAAACTCATCTCTTTCTCCTACCTCCTCATTACACTTATTCATATTGGTAGCACCTGATTATTTTAGCCATTTCTGTGAAGGAAATTCTGTACAGGTCTCTCAGTGTTAGCTAATATAAGCGGCCTACTGGGCATGTAGGCTTGAAAGATGATGAAATCTATTTTTAAAGGAGGATCACTTAGTTTTCTACTAATGTTTTATACAACAGTCTCAAGGTTGCATGTTCTGGTACTTCTGTGACTAAACCCGTCAGCCTGTGAAAACAGGTAGAGCAAGGATCAATGAAGGAAGCCTGAATATATCTATAAGATGACTGGTATGATGCTGTACATCTGAGAAACCATCTAATGGTCTAGCTAAAACATGTGCTGTCACCTGGGATCAAGAGTAATTTTCCTTCTAAGTGGCCAGTCTGATGGGACTTGTCAAAAGGCATCAAACCCTGAATCTCTGTGTATGTTACTCTGAAATGATCTTTTGTATAGTGCCTTAGTAGCTGGAACATTCACTAAGCAAGCACTGCTTCAATTCCTTGCTGTGTCATCTTGCAGGTCCATAAACCTCTATCTACACTTTTCAGAATAACTCCTTAGTGGTGGGCACTGGAGGGTGTCTTTGCTGTAAGTTTTTATGTTACTGCATCCCCCTGCACTTTTTCAAAGAAGTGCTAGTAGCAGGATACAATCAGAAGAGAGCTCAGAATAGAAGGGCATGTCTTCCTGTGTTCTTGGGAAGTGCACCATTCTACCCTGCAGTTCCTGTTCCCCTGTTTGAGCTAGCCCCCAGGTCTTGTGTGCAGCCCTTCGGGTTTGTGTCTAAATAACTAACATGATTTTTGGAGCCAGACAGCAAAAAATTAAAATGTACAATTGTGATAGTGTCAAACTATAGTCTGAAGTATACTTTTAGTTGTGCAGACTGAGTAGGAAGTTCTGTCATAAAATGGTGTTCTGTATACAGCCATATGCACCATATACAGTTCGCTCTGTATATTGGAAAAAGAAATTTTCAGAAGGAAAAAAGTTTTGATATCTTTTGATATTATATTTCTTGATTAACTTCAATTATTGGAAAATTGATAAATATTAGATCATAGGAATTAAAAACTCACTAGGCACTGATGTGTTCCTAATAATTCTGTATTAATCACATGGCTTTTACTAAATAAAGCAGTTTATTTTTAAAATAAACACAAGTTCAAGACAATTGTGTGCATGAAGCCTTGTAGCTTTTGACCTCTGTGTGATTGTGTTAAAATGTGTGTTTTGTTGTCTGCTGATGGACTTGATACTTGTGCATTGTGTAACTGTAGAGTGGCTAGAAAGGAGTCTTCTACCTTTTCTTTTGTTTCTGTTTTCCCAATCTGTATAGTTCAAGGTATTCACCAATAAATTGAATTTTTCTTTAAAAAGTAAAGAGTGAAATTTGCTTCAATTCAAGAGAACATGGATCTTGGGATCTAAATGAGTGTTCTGTTTTAAATCCTTGTCACTTTATTGGTGGGTAAATTTCACTCGTAGTTTATTCAGGAACGAATACTTACAGAAGTCAAAGTGACTTCATGCTTCATTGCTTTTCTGAATATATTGAGAGAGATTTCAGCATATGCTGAAATGTTTTCTTGAACTGGGAATTTAAAAGGGTTTATAAAATTAAAAGGCTATATCATTGTAGACATTATTAAAAATCCATATTAGTGTTGTTACTATGTAGATATTTTCTTCAGCAATATCACACATCACCATAAAATTCACTTTTTCAAATAGCCCCCTTACAGTCATTACAGTAATTGCATAGAAACATAGTCACTGTCGCCCCAGAAACACTGACTCTTTTAATGTCACTGTTTCACACAGCTACTGGCTCAGACATGCACAACTGGGTTTTTTGCCTATCTCACTTCATTCATGAACATCCTAACTTTATATAAGGCTATTTGTGGTAGAAGTAAATTAATTCTTAGTTCCACTGGTATTAAGCTTATACTTTGCATAACAAAGTTTATTGACAATATTTAATGTTTGTGTAGTTCTTTCCACATGAACTCATTCTGAATTTAAAAAATATATATTTGATTTTTAAAACAGCAGCTGGAATTAATATGTATAGCCCTAATGTTGATGAGGAGATGTTAAGATTTCTCAATGTCATGGCTTCTTCCTGTTATAGGTATGACTTTGTTAGATGCTGTGCACCAACAAATGAATAGCTGGTATTACTCACTAGCTGAAATTAAGAAATAAAGCTAAATAAATTAGTAACAGCAACTCCAGCTGTTCCAGTGTTCAGCCACTGAGTGTAAAAGATTTTCCTGATATCCAAACTAAACCTCCCCTGACTCAGTTCCATGCTGTTTCCTCGAGTTCTGTCACTGGTCCTGGGAATGATGAGATTGGTACTTGCCCCTCCCCTTCCTGTCCTGAGGGTGTTGAAGACCACAGTGAGGTCTCCTCTCAGTCTCCTCATTTTCAGGCTGAACATACCAAGTAACCTCGTAAGGTTTCACCTCCAGACCCTTCACCATCCTCATGGCTCTCATTTAGATACTCTGTAATAGCTTGATCTCTTTTTTTATATTGTGGTTGCTCTACACTGCCCCCAGTACTCAAGGTGAGGCTGCTCCAGTGCAGAGCAGAGCAATCTCCTCCCTTGCCCAGCTGGAGATGCTGTGCCCAGGAGACTTGGTTGGCCCTCCTGGCTGCCAGGGCACTGCTGACTCATATTCCACTTGCCAGCAGCCAGGATTGCAAAATGTTTTAAATATTTTTATTTTATGCAAATTTAGAGATGACTTCTTTATTAGCAGTAATGAACTGAAAATCTCTTTACGTATATAGCTATGTTTCAGTAATATTGAATTTTGTTAACCATTTATACACAGTGAGAATGAGGCCCTAATTTAAATTCAGTACTGATACAGACTGTTATTTGTGGCTAGCATTATCCTTAGTAATTTGATTTTTCATTTCATATGTAAATTAAAGACAAAGAATGTAAAATAACAGTAAAGCTTTCAACTGAAAGCTAGAAAAAGACAATAAAGTAATTAAAATTCTCATTTTCATCACCTAACCTTATTTCCCAGAATGGCTTTGTTAATGACTAGAAAGTAAGCAAAATGGAATCGATAACTCATCTGCTCTTTGTTGTAATCATTACCTGGTATTTTTCTCTTTTAATCTTTTATCTCACTTTAGTCTTTATTCTGCATGTCAAAATCTAGCCACTTTCTGGGTTATATGCTTCATACACTCCAAAATACAGTTCACTGAATAAGTATTGCTGATTTCAACTGAAATGTGTTCCAGCTTAAAGTTTTCATCCTATGAGATAAAGAGGTTTCAGGGAGAGAGAGGTTAGAGAAAAAAGTCACAGTAGGCTACTTATGGCCTCTTACAGGCTTTACAAAGCAATATATTATCAAGTGAAATCATGTAGACTCTTGGAAGAACGATTTAGGGCAGTTACTGTCTCAGCTTCTTTCACAGATGATATCCACTTATTCTTATCTTGAAAGGTGACTTTATAAATTAAAGTTAGTAATGCTGTAACTTCTTCACTTATTTATTCTCTGTTCCTGAGAAAAAAGAAATGCCTCTTTTTAACAGCAGAGAAAGTAGCTGTATTTTCCTGCCCTTCGTCAATCTGCATCTGTCGAAACAATACAGAGTACATATCTGCAAGTTTCTGCTTTGGCTCTGACTTCTCTGAAATGTGTGACTGTTACATATGGGAGGAAACAGAATGAATTTTACATGGAGGCTGAGGATATAGGATGGTTTCTCTGGTTGAATTCGGGACTTCAGAGTCTTGGTCTACTTTTCTGCATGTTACAAGTCATCTTTCTATGAAATAATTGCTGCTTACAAATTTTAAGATAGTAAATGCGTCAGAACTGGGAACTGCTCATCAAAGAGACTCATGTTTCAACCTAAATGATTCCATGATTGTGTGTTACAGATGAAGTTTTTGGCATGCAGTATAAGTTATTAAATCTGTTATGATATTTCTGTGTTTATTTGCACACATACTTTTAAATACATACTAAACTGCAAAATGTGCATTGGCAACCACTGTGCTATTTTAAACAATAAAGACCCTAAAATTTCAGTTACTGAATCAAATATTCTGTCATCATATTGTTAGTCCTCTGTGGCAACCAGCATGGAGTAGGCAATATGGTGTTTCAAGGCAAAGTTGACATTTTTTCCTGAAGAATTGCTTTAAGTTTACAGCATAATGCAGTTCTTCCATGTGAAAGCATCCCAATGTATAGTTACACACATGCATGTGAATAAATCTGTTGAATAGGTTATTGACAAGCATAATTAAAGAATAGCAGTGCCTCGTCAGTTATTTACAAGGCTTTCTCACAAGCATGGCAAAAGGGTTACCTATGTGTTACCCAGTTACACAGGAGAAAGGGAGCAGGTATGTTTGAGTTTAAAATGATTGCCTGATGTCTCACTGTGTAGCAGCTCTCTCACAGCAGCTCTCAGCTGCCTGTGAGCTGGCTCTTCATGGTATGAACACAGTCACTCAGAGAGGCATGGTGCAATCTTCTTTCATTGTAAACCCAAATTAAATCAGCCTCTTGAAGAATTTTGAAGTTACAGAGCCAGAACAGGAAATGGTTGTTCTCTGAAGCAGATCTAGTTCTTCTTGGCTCTCATAAGCCAATTCAAATGTTTCTTCTCAGCTATTTAATACAGCATTTTGCTTAGTTGTTTTTGTGCCTCCTTACTGCTACTCTTGGGAGGTGCCTGGAGTCCCTCACTCTGCTGTATGTCTGGGGTGTCTACAGCTGTACCCCACAAAAGATAAAGACAAACAAAAGCTGAAGGGGTAACTACGGGAGAGTAGAGGAAGGCTAAAAGTATTCCCAGCTGGATAGGTGCTTTGTGCATTCTGTGTCCAAAATGCAAGCTGCCCTTTGGCAAAACCTAAGCTTGTGCTTATCTAAGATTTAAGGCTTAAAATAGGTTCTTTTCCTCTGTGTCTGTGATAAAGATTAGGTCTCTCATCCATGCTGGAGAGCTTCAGCTAAATTTAACCCTGAGTGTTGGAAAGACTTGCTCATAGGATTATGGTACAGCTGTGGAAACTACTGCTGTTGTTTTGGTTGAGGATTTATAAGACAAGACAAAATACATATGCAAAGAGAAAATATGTATTTATTTTTTTTAAATAAATACATGTTAGGGGGGGTGATTCCAGACCTGAAAGGAGTTACATAGCTGAATAGTTTCAAAGAGAAAGTTCTGCAACAGCAGAACAGGTCAAAACCGGTACTAATTCAGGAGGGTAATGCTCCCCTCACCCCATTAACTGTACGCGTGCATAGCAAGCTTTACATCTCGCTTTCTTCTCAAACAAATGTAATTGCAATAAACTGCTAAGCAATTATATTCTGGTATGGGAAAGCTGTGGGGTGTTGCTTACATTTGCCGGTGCATTTTGGTCATAAATTTATTTCAAGGTGTCTGCCTATATTTCTTTTCCAGGTACAGGTCCTTCGCAACGCAGGGGAAGAAGTGACCCTAACTGTGTCCTTTCTGAAAAGAGCACCTGCTTTTCTCAAACTGCCACTGAATGAAGATTGTGCATGTAAGCCTTTATTAGGTGACCAAAGAACCTTCAATTCAATACCCATGAACACTTGCAGCTTCGGAAACTACTGTGCATTGAGGGTGATTGACAGCAGCTTTTACAGTCGGCATTAGTGTCTAAATATGAGTTGCTCCTATTGCCAGGGCTTGTGTTAAGATTGACCTCAAGATAAAAATTGCTGTCTATGGTTGAAAAACAGATAACCAGGAATTTGGCTGGTGTGAATCAGTAAAGTTGCAGGTAGAACAGTAGAATTACATTAGTTGGCAATAGCTCACATCCTGGTGCAGAGTATTTAAAATCAATTTTTCGGGCAGCATCAGCTAGTATTTTAGTCCCAGGGAGTTTTTCCTTGTGAATGTGAAAATGAGATTGTGTGTATATATTTAGAGGACTTTACTGTTTAAAATTCAGAGGCTTTGGTGGAGATGTCTATCTACCTAAGAATAAATTACTCTGGAATGATAAGTATTTTGTTTTAGTCCAAACTGAGTTTTAGTGAACTAGCCCCATGAGACTCATATGGAGGCAGCTGTCTTCCTTTAATTATATTAAATTGTAAGTGTGGATGCATAATTATAGACAATTGCAGCATATCTAAGCATATTTATATATCAGCCTGTGCCTTTTGCCATCTCTGCTTTCCTTCTGCTTTTTGCTCCCTAAGAGAGTAAACTAAATTGCTCAAGTTTAAAGCAATGAAACAATAAGTATTTTACTTAAATACTTATAACCTTTGATTTTAAGTTGATAGGAATTAAATAATCTAAATAATAAAATAGCATTTTATACAAACATTTGATCGAATATTGTCTTTTTCTTTTGCTTATGTATATTATATGAAACAAGAAAAAAATTGGAACACTGTATTCTTCAATAAGAATGTATCCCAGTACCTTTGTCTCTTTCATGAAAGGCTGTGGTACCCAGAGTAGCCTGAATGATGCACAGGAATGTGCAATTGCATGGATCCTATCATGTCACTTTTGAGGAGTAGCACTGTACTTTACTAAACCATTACAAGAACATTTAGAGCTGTAAACTCCACTGAGAGTAAAAAAATAGTTATCTGACAAGTTCCTTGAAGTAAAAACTGACAGAGAAGGTACACACTTAGCTTTTATTAGCCAATTTGAAAGAAACATTGTGGGATTTTTTTTCTTACCAAGCAGACATACCAATTCATTTTTTCTTACCAATTCTTTTTTTTGACAAAGCATTGGAAGAGGTTTTCTTGAGCTTTCCTTTTAGGTTACAAGTTTTTTAAAGGTTTCCTTTTAGCTTACAAAAGCAATTCACTCAAGCCAGAAAACAGATACTAGCTGAATGGAGAAAGCAACTGAATGTTATATATGATAGAATTTTTTTGGGTTTGGGGAGACTGCATACATACACATAAAAATTTGAATTATATCATCATAGATTAACCGAGAATTTTCTTGTGAATTTGTATTTGTATTAGGTGCCCCCAGTGACCAAAGCAGTGGCACATCTTCTCCCCTATGTGACAGTGGTTTGCATCTCAACTACCACCCCAACAACACGGTAGGAGCTTGAATCTCCTTGATGAAATTACACAGAAGAAGAATTATAGTATAATAGCTAAGTGGATGTACTAATAAAGGACATTAACCGGGAGCATCTCTAGCTAGCTCTGGAGACAGACAGTTCTGTAGAGAGAAAAAAGAGCAGCCAGAAATTATGGCTGGGAATTAAAATGTGACAAATTACTACAGCTGAAGTTGTGCCTTGATACATGTGATTACTGTTTACTTGGGCAGTAGGGATTTTGCAAAAGTTTTTCCTTCTACATTTATTTCTCTGCATAGGAATTAAAATTCTTAAAATGAAAATATATCTATTTATAAAAAAGGAAGAAAGGATTTTGAGAATATTTTCCATTACTTATATTGCCTGCGTTATCTAAAGCTTTTGGCAAAAGATGATTAGGTGCATGTTTTTGCCTGCTTTTAAGGTGAGAGCGTTTTACTTCTGGTAATGTGTACTTAAAATCTTACTTGAAGTGGAGCAGAGTATAACATTATGGAGCAGAGTGTCTCTGAGATAAAATGCTACAGATGTCTGATCACGTATTTACTAAAAGATGCCTTTGAAATGCATCAAGGGACTTTAAAAATTTTTCTTAGCCAGAAAATGCAAAATTTCCTTTATATAGTTCTGAAGGTTTTTTGCTAGTATTTGGCTTTGTGATAGATGAAAATAGAAAAAGCACCAAATATATAAACCAGTATAGATCATAATTTAAAAAAAAAAATTTAAAGACCTGAAATGTAAGCCATACGGAGTAGCCATTTCTAAATTCTATCTTGTTTTATTGTACCTTTATGTTTTTCTATTAAATGTTTTAAACAGCAGCCTACAGATATAAATATCAATACCACAGATTTAAACACGATTATTATCTGGAAAACCCTTCAGAACTATACACATTTTAGGAAGTGGAATTTATAAATAGATAACTAAAACTGATATCAAATAACAATAAAAATATATGTAAATTGTTCAGCAATAGCAAAAGCAGACTTGTCTCAGGAGTCTATATAGGTGTGTATGTATGTATGTAAAAAGTCTATGGCAGTAGATCCTAAGCTGATTTATTCAGCTAGCTGCTACAATTCTGATTTTGCTTTTGTGATAAAAAAAATACTTTTATTTGTAAATTCTTTTTTTGCAGGTGTCAAAACTGATCTAGATGAGCTGTAGTTTCCATTTGAACTGGCAATAATTTACTGAAACCGTGTGTTTTTCTTTCAGTTTAAATAATATAATCTGGTATCATGACTCTATAATTCACCCTAAATTAAATTTTCAAGTGAAGACCAAGATGTGGTTCTGAGAGGTCTCCTTGTCATGGGAACATAGTTCTTTGTAAAACCAAAGGAGCTCTCTGTATGTATTCCTAAGTTATGTACAACTCTTATGCCACAGCTCTTCGCGTTTCTCAGAATATTTTCTAGAAGGAATTATGGCAGCTGGATAAACATGATCGGTGAGCAAGTGGCTCATGGTTGGACACAAAGAGTTAAAGTGAACAGAGTGAATTAGGCTGGTAACTGGTCACTAGTGGGGTTCTGCTGTATCTTAGGCCCAGTGCTCATCAGCATTCTGATCAGTGACTTGGGTTCAGGGCTCAAAGGGATACTAAATAAGCTTGTGGATGATCTAAAAATTTGGAGGACTCCCTCAAAAGAGAGGCTTTACAGAGAGACCTTGAAAAATTTGAGGGCTGAGCAGCCACCAACCATAGGAGTTTTAACAAGGACAAGAGTTGGATTCTGCTCCTGGGGCAGCCTCTGGATGTACAGACAGGCTGGGGAATGAGAAGCTGGTAAGCAGTGTCACAGAAAGGGACCTGGGGATCCTGGTCGATGGCAAAGTGACTATCAGTGAGCAGCACCCTGGCAGCCAGGAGGGACAGCCCTGTCCTGGTTCAATCAGGCACAGCACTGCCAGCTGAGCAAGGGAGGGGATTGTCCTGCTCTGCTCTGCACTGGGGCAGCCTCACCTCAAGTGCTGGGGGCAGTGTAGGGCACCATAATATAAAACAGATACAAAGCTGTTAGAGAGCTCCAAAGGAGGTAAACGAAGATGGTGAAGGATGTGGAGGAGAAGCTGTATAAGAAGACATCACTTGGTCTGTTCAGCCTCAAGAAGAGGAGACTGAGCGGGGACCTCATTGCAGTTACAACTTCCTTGTGAGGGAAGGAGGAGGGGCAGACACTGGTCTCTTCTCTGTGGTGCCCAGTGACAGGACCCAAGGGAAAGTTGTGTCTGAAAGGTTTAGGCCAGATATTAGAGAAAAGTTCTTTGCTTAGAGGATGACTGAGCACTGGAACCGGCTCCCCAGGGAACTGGTCACAGCATCAGCCTGACAATGGGCAAGAAGAGTTTGAAAAAACTCAGGAACATTGTTGGGGTTGTCCTGTGCGGAGACAAGTGTTGGACTTGATGATCCTTGTGGTTCCTGTCTGACTCAGACATTCCATGATTCTGTGACATGCAGCCACAGTCTTGTTTCTTAATTTCTAGTCTTGTTAATTCACTTGAAGGAGGTTTTTGAACTTGGAGTAGACAAGACTGGTTTTGGTCTTTTGTCAACAGTTCACAGGGTTATGCAGTCTAAAGGTAGGGTTAACATTTTTGTTGCAGCCATATCAAGGCCTACTGTTTGTACCTGAACTTTTACTGCATTTCATCTTTTCCCCAAGTTTAATCACAGGGGAAGAAAGGTTCCCAAAAGCAGAGAGAAAACATTAAAAATTCAAGATGTTCAAAACAACATCCTAGCATAGTCTTCCTAGCCAATAATTTATTTATTTTTATTGAATCTGTGGAATTTCTCACCAGAAATTCAGTGTTCTAAATAAGTGAACTACCTATGAAAAGCTTGCTGCTCAGCTAACATGATATTTATTGTGATATTTTGTTTCATATACATAAAAGATATATGAACATACATGCAAAAGTAAAGTTCAAAATGGTAAAGCTTTATATTTCCATAGCTCTTAAACAGAATGCACACTCTGAAATATGAAATTTAAGATTAAAAAGAATGTAAATCAGCAATTTATAGGTTTAATTTTACTGATACATTGATATACTGTCACTTGTTATCTGGGGGCAGAGGCCAAACACCACTGGCTACAGCCTCATTTCAGGTGGTTGTGGAGAGTGATAAGGTCTCCCCTGAGCCTTCCTTTCTCCAGGCTAAACAACCTCAGCTCCTCCAGCTGCTCCTCAGAGGACTTGTGCTCCAGACCCTTTTCCAACCATATTGCCCTTTTCTGGACACACCCCAGCACCTCAATGTCCTTGTTGGAGTGAGGGGCCCAGAACTGAACACGGCAGTCAAGGTGAGGCCTCACCAGTGACAAATACAGGGGGACAGTCACTGCTCTGATCATGCTGCCCCCACTATTTCTGATCAGACGAGGATGCCAATGGCCCTCTTGGCCACCTGGGCACACACTGGCTCATGTTCAGCTGCTGTTGACCAGCACCCCCAGCTCCTTTCTCATTGTGCAGGTTTCCAGCCACTCTGCCCCCAGCCTGTAGTGCTGCCTGGGGTTGTTGTGACAAAAGTGCAGAACCTGGAACTTTGTCTTGTGAATCTCATACAATTGGCCTCAGTCCATTTATTCATCCTGTCCAGATCCCCCTGCAGAGCCTTCCTATCCTCCAGCAGATCAGCACTCTACCATATTTGGTGTCAGCTGTGAACTCAGGGTGCACTTCATCTCCTCTTCCAGATCATCAATATTAAATATTAAACAGTGCGGTCCCCAACACTGAGCCCTAGACAGCACCAGTCGTGACTGTTCCCCAGCTGGATGTATGGGGATTGACCACCACTCTCTGGGCCTCTCCATCCAGCCATGATTTTACCCAGTGAGCTGTGCACCCATTGAAGCCATGGGCAGCCAGTTTCTCCAGGAGAATGCTGTGCCAAAGGCTTTATTGATGTCCAGGTTGACAACATTTACAGCCTTTCCCTCGTCCACTAGGTTGGTCACCGGGTCATAAATGGAGATCAGGCTGGTCAGGCAGGACATGCCTTACATAAACCTGTGCTGGCTGGGCCTGACTCCCTGGTTGTCCTGTATAGAGTATGGGATAGCACTCAAAATGATCTGCTCCATGACCTGCCTCAGGTCAGGGTGACAGGCCTGTAGTTCCCCAGATCCTCCTTCTATAAGCAATGTCTTCTGTAAGTAGGTAAAATTAAAATATTCATCACTTCAGCATGCAGTTTTGACACTTTTGACAATTTTCATCACGTTAAATTCCATTCCCAATTACCAGGTTTTGAGGTGATATCATTAGAAAGGATATGTATGTAAATGTGTACAGAGCCACAGGAAACAACTGAATTATGGTTGTATTGTGAATAATTTTGAGATCCTACTCAGAATCTTTCCAGTGCTTACTAAAACTAATGACAAGTGATGTGGGAAAAATGGAACACTGCCAAATTAAATATAAAGTCTTTGAAGTCTATCTCATTCTTTCCAAAGCTGCTGAGTACTTTCGATGAAGTTCAAAACTGAGAAGGACCTTTTAATCTTTTTCAGGATACGTTGTCATGTTCCTCATGGCCGGCATCCCCAGGACTTAGGTGGGAGAAGAGGTGGTGTGATCTTCGATTAATTCCACTTCTTCATTCACGATTTTCCCAGTACCTTCCAGGATCAGATTTGTGCAGGTAAAGAAGTTCTGAAGATTGAAACTTGACTGCTTGGTTGACAGATGCATGCCCTAGGGAGTTGCCTTGTTGGAGAAATTGCATTATTAGTTCCATGGCAGCTGACAGAGATACGAAATATAGGAGCTTTCATAAAGGTCTTTCTAGGTCCACCTTGGCTCATGTTTTCCTCTGACATCAACTGGGACCCGGTATGTGAGGAGATGAAGGGTGATCTTTCTACTTGCATCTAGTGCTCAGCACCTTTTGCAGTTTGAGATGAAACATACGTAATATATTTAATAGCTGCTAATGCTCCTGTCCTCAAAAGCTTCTTTCTAAGGAGCTCGTTTTTATGTCTTTGATTTTTGCAATGCGTTATGGCATTGAGGTCTGCAATGTGATTATATTTTTAAAATATATTTCCTTCTGTTTTTGTTAAATTGTGTTAAATCTGATACCTACATTGGGTGATATAATCTTGTTTGAGAGCAGCAAGGGCTGGCTGCCCCGTGGGGAAGATAAGCCAAGAGAGAAGGTGGCAGTGAGGCTGGACAAGGCATTGTCCATGCAGACAAAGATCCTATCCCACTACTCCCCAAGGAGGAACAGAGAAGGCTTAGGTAAAATCTTCAGAGGAGTCCATCATGGTCAGATGGGGCTCAGTTTAGGCTGGGAAGTCAGCCTAGAGGTCTAAATCAGTTGGATGCATGTCCAGGCACAGGAGTAGCTGCAACTGTACTCAGGTGAGGACCATGAGCAGGAGCCTGAGCTGGTAAGCGTCTCGCAGTTCTTGTACTTCTTTGCTTTATGTTTATAGCTACAGTAGGGACTTTTTTTGTTTGTTTATTTCCGTATAGCTAAGGTTATTTTTTCACATTTTATTTTTCATGTGTTAACATTTAATTTAATTGGCACAATCACTGGGATAGCTGTTCAAAGCTCATAATCAGGTTTAACTTTATTGCATCATGGACCGTGACTGGATGCCAAGTGTCAACAAGGCTTCTCTATCACTTCCCTCCTCAGCAGGACAGAGGGGAGGAAAATAAGATGGAAATATTCTGGTGAGTCAAGATAAAGGCAGTTAAATAAAGCAAAAGCAAAGGCCACACATGGAAGCAAAAACCCCAGAATATTTGTTCTCTGCTTCCCATCAGCAGGTGATGTTCAGTCACTTCCTGGGAAGTAGGGCTTTGGTACATGTAGTAGTTGCTGTGGAAGACAAGTGTCATAATTAATTAATGCCCTCCATCCCTTCCTTTCTCTTAGCTTTCATTGCTGAGCAGATGTCATATGGTACATGGTCACATGGTACTTTGATCAATTTGGGTCAGCTGTCCTGGCTATTTCCCCTCCCAAGATTTTGTTTCCCCAGCCAGTTGGTGAGGAGGGAATGCTGGAGCAACAGCTCTGATGCTGTGCCAACACTTCTTAATAGTAGCCAAAACGTTGTGTAATCAATATCTTTCTATCTACCAATACAAAGCACAACACTATGAGGGCTGCTGTGGGGAAAATAAAATTAATTTCAGAAAGAACCAATACAGACCTAGAACTTGACATTGTTTAATTTAATATTATCCTAATAAATCAGAAGAAATTAGGAGGGAAGGCAAAAAAGTTCTGTAATGATTACTGTTTGTAAAGCAATGAAATAGAAATGAAAGTAGCTACGAAGTCCAACAAGGCAAGTATATAAGATCATACTTGTTAAAAGTTTTAAACATCTAGCTATTGTATGGAACCATTTATCATCTGTATGTATAAGAATGAAGTTCTCATACTGAAATAATTCTGTGAGCTCTAGTATGTAAAGACATTATCTGTAGGAAAGCTGTGTACAGGTACAGAGCAGGTTACTCCATAATTTCTTCTAATGAACTCCCTAGGAGTGGATTTATGAAACCCCCAGAAACTGGGGAAGGAGAAGTCTTCTTCAATCTGTTTGGGATTTTTGTGGAGTTAATTTTACTGTTTCATATTGGTACTCAGTAAACGTTTGAAAGTTGCACAAAAGCTGTCCACTGCCTCAGTTGGTTCTTGGGGTTGTTGTTTCTTAGAATTACACTGCCTAGGTCTGCCAGCCATTGCTCCTATTCACAGAGCCAAAATTAATGCAGGCTAGGCAGTAGTTGTTGTAGATCGCTGTGGAGCTAAAGCCAGCCTGCAGCTTTTGAGCAGTAATAGCAGAATCGTATTTACTTGGCTGCATGAACCTCGGTCTGTTGAGGAGCAGTGGCTGGCCCAGGGAGCCAAGGTGGAAACCGAAGGCTATAAAGGCTTCTTGGCTGAACTGAGCTGGAGCAGGATCAAGTCACCAGAGGGGCAGGAGGTGTTTTACTAAATTCTGTGAAAGCCTTCAGCTCCATATTTAACAATGAAGCATAAAGCACCCAAAATCATAAAAGTCAAATCTGAGATCTATTCTACTGTATACTTTAGATAAGGTATTGAATTGAATAGAACTACTCACATGGAAAATTAGCACATAAGCAGCTTTTCATAGATCTAGGGTTTTAAAATTCAGTCTTCTGGATCAATGAAAAACAAGCTCATATTATAGAACTTGTACATAACAAAGGAAGTGTCTTAGGTAGTAATGATATTCCTGAGATCTGAACTTCTAGAAAATAAAAGTATAATAATATGAAACAAAATACTTGAAAATTCAAACCTTGAAAAACTACTCTGATATTTTTTTTCTTGTGTCCTTTTATTCTGTCTAACATGCAGAAGTAAGTCTTAAAAAACCACAGAAATGCAGTATGCATATGAGAGAGGGTTTTTCTTAAAGCATAGAACCAACATTTTATGTTGCTAGCAAGACATTTATGTTGCTAGTTTACATAACTATTTTAAATTACTGTAAACATTTTTAAATGTTACTCCCTCTCAGAATTTGTTATGAGAGAAAGGTAGATACTTTTTATAAGAGACTGCTAGAAACATCCACATAAAAGACAGGATATTAAAAATAATATAAGGAAGCAACATGAAATGAAAGCTAATTCATTGCATTTTCCATAGTTAGTATTTACAAGGCTGTTTTCACTATGTAAAGCCTAATAACTTTTTATAATTCAGAGTTTGATATGGAAATATATTGTTCTCACATACAATATTAAACCTCATAGTCATGTTGTAGGTTTTCCAGTGGAGTGGTTGAGACACATAAATTCTGGAGGGTATTTATACAGTATTCTAGAAGACATGCAGGGTAATCTTGCAAAGCTTTTTAATTTCAAATATAGCATTTGTATTCCAGAAAACCCAGAACGTGAAATGTGTAGTTGAATAAATGTTTATCCATTCTCAATTTTTTTTGTGTCTTATAAAGTGATTAATCTACTATTTGTTCCATTTAGTACAAAACATCTATATAATATATTATTTTTAGGTTTGCATGGTATTATGGATTTGGGCTGGTAGACTTATTCAGGAAAATACTATTACAATAATCTAAGGCTATCTACTGCCAAGACACACTCACATGCAATTTATTAGGTAACCAAGTATCATAGACTGATATTTGGGTAATTTGGAGTTGGTGCTTGGATAATAAAATTATGGATGAATGATTTTGTACTTGCACAGATCAAATTCCTAGGAACAGTAGAAACAACCTGATGCCCCAAATGCACCAGATTCACTGTGTTTGTACTCCAAGGGAAATTTGTGGATGAGTATTGAATCGGGAACTTGTTGGGGTTTTTGTACTTATGTTAATGTTACACATTAATAGATCTTTTAGATCCCTGCTTTGATTTATGATAGACTGTGTAGAAACAAGGCAAGTCCTGAAATTAGTGTTATTTTTTCTTAAAAGAGAAAATCAATAATTTTGAGCCCATGCTATGGTCTTCATGTAAGGATTTAGAAATTTATTCTGGAAAAATTTGCTATTTATATTTATAACCATCTAAAATAAAGGATAGAATAAATAAATGCTAACAACATTATCCAAAGATTTTTAAAATAAATCTTCCTCAAAACTTTACTAGAATTATTGTGAAAATGAGTCTCTGGAAGAAATCTGTCTTGGTTGGTATTTTTGTGAATTTAAAGAAAAAATCACTACCCCATGAAAGACAACTAAACTGCTGGATTTAAATAAACCAAAGAACCCTGCAAGATCATATTAATATAAGCCTCATTATCCTGCAACAGTTGGTTCTCATGCTAGAACACTCAAAGCAAAGGCATGGCTCTAGTTAATTTTTATTTCTTCTCCTGACTGAAGAAACGGTCTGTTCTCAACATGGATGAAGTGAAGACAGATATTAGTCTTACATTGTATACAACTAGAGTAAAATTTTAAGAGGTAAAAGACCCCAGACAAACAGCTTTTCAAAATTGCCATCTATCTTCAGGTGCCAGAAGCTGTCATTAATGACACTCAGTTTTACTCTGGAGATAGGAGGCACTTTGCTTGAGCCATTTTCAAAGAATCTGAATGATGTGCTTAATCTTAACTATGAATTGATCATTAACAGTTGGGTTTGTAGCAGAATGTCAGCAGTGGAACTTGGTATTCTCTGTATGTTCAGTAATCTCCTACTCTGGAATATGGATTATTGAAGTTTTTCAGTTTTGAAGACCTGTGAGACCTTACAAGAGCTTTTAGCAAATAAAGCAATGTATTGAAGAAATTTGGTTTGTTACTGCTTTAGCATCTGAAAATTTTTCTCTTGTTCTATAATTGCTCAGTGCCTGGAAGTATAAAATCAGTCTATAATGCATGATAGATTTTTTTGTATCTATGCCCATATTGGTGCTGGGGGTAGAGGCAGAGGTAGGAGTGTATTTTGGTAATGATCCTACATTCAGAAATGCAAATGGAAAAATCATTAATTGTTCATGATCAATTTTTACTTCTTCAAGTTTTCAATCAGTAGTTTAGAAGAAAAACAAAATTCTATAAGCTTTAGCAGCCAACAAGGGGCCTCCAGACAGTAATCCAAATGTTTAGACACTGTAATATAAAAATAAAACAAAGGTGTTGAGAAAAGGTACTGGTATTCACTGAATTTCCCAAATTATTGCCTATGGTTTCCAGTGCACTTTCCTTCTCTGTAGCCTTCTGTATTAAAGTATTGTGTCTTAGATATGCATCAGCTCTATCACTTGTTCAGCTTCTAAGGTTGTACAGCCTGATGGTCAAGGTTCTGTGGAGCTGGTCTATGGAATTTTTTTATAGCCTTATGGAAGCTTAATATTGTCTGAGTTGACCTTTTAGCATGGTTGTTTTAATATTTCAGGTATTTATAAAACAGGAAAACCAGAATTCTGTCGGTGTTCCCTGGCTGACCTTCATTGCAGTTGAAAGAAAAGCATTTTTACAAGTATTGTTAAGATGATATGCTAGAAAAGATAAAATATTCTTCTGACCTGATCTGTTATGATATGTCTATAGGCAAAATGCGTTCCAAGTAATTGCTGTGGATGGGGTTTGCAGCGGAATAATTCAGTGTCTCTCTGCTGAAGACTGTATTGACTGGCTACAAGCAATAGCAAGTAACATTTCCAACCTCACAAAGCACAATGTAAGTATGGATCCCAGTAAGCCAGAAGGTTTCCCAATCATATTTGATTATAACTGTCATAAAAGCCTAATGGGTTCACACACGGAATTATCTGCATATAAACAATGCTTGAGGCTGTCTAAGAGAAGTCAACTCAAGTTTGTTGTCAAATCAGACTCTGTGAGAAACCATTGAATAGGAAAATATTCTCCCCTACAGTCATATAATTCACTTCACTGCTATCAGAGTTATTCACTTTGTAGCAATACCAATTGGGATTAGAAGCAAAGACCAGACACATAGGAGGAAACCAGGTGTGGTGCAGGAGCACATAAAAAATACAAAAATTCTGTACTTTCATCATAGTACACCTCTACAGAAACTGGTATAACCAGATTTGAATTAGGTTTTAGGTCTGTCTGGGTATCATTTATCACAATGGGAAAGGCAAGGTGCTTCTGTGGTGGAGATACAGATGCTCATTATCAGCAATGATTAAATGCATTTATGCTTCATGCACTGCACTCTTACCATCTGAGCTTGTGGGATAGATAACGCTTTTTGTTGAAGCAGGAATAAATGTTATGTAAAAGGTTTTTCAAATATAAAGTTCAATTAAGAGGTCTTCTGGACCCGCCTGGGGTGTATTTACATTTTAAAATGAACATGGAATTCTCCCTGTAGAGAAATCTCTATGATACCTTCCCTAGTTTTCCTAAAAAACTGAGAACACATGGGGAACTCCATTATTTTGAATTGAGTTATAACAAGGAAGCCCTCGAGGATTTTAATTTATATTTCCTTAAATCTGCTTCGGCTTCTCAAATCTGTCTCTGAATTTACTTTTGTTTCAAATATAGGGAACACACTGAAGGAAGCTGTATTTTTTTGAGATTTATAATCAAGATGCAAAAGAGTGTTCCATCTGGCAGCAATATGTAAAAGTCATTGTATTATAAAAACATGACAGACATGAATTCATCTGCCATCTGCAAGCTTCCATGCAGTACCAGCAAACTTTATGGCTATTTATTCATACTTAAAATGCTGTTGCTATGTAGAACCTTTCTTGTCTCACTAGGCATTCTGACAATTGAGGCTTCTGAGTTTTTTTCTCTTGCCATCTTTGCTGCAGTCTACTAATGGTTCTTGCTACTTAAATCAGTGGATTTATTTGCTTGTAACAGTAGACAGAGGCAGCTAAATTTTACAGGTGTTTTGAAACACTTCAGCTCTGATGAGACTATAATTATGGTTACTTAGCATAACTTGAATTTTGGCAATGCAATGTTATTACATTAATTTTTTTCTGAATATAGTTTATAATTATACAGTGGTTTTCATAAAATACATAAAGAAATTATCTAAAGTTTTTTAAGGGGTAAATAGCCTAAATTATTTAGCTATTATGCCAATCTTTGTACTTTATCCCAAAGACATCCTGTAAAGTAGCCATGAGAGTTAGGGCTTATGATAATTATCCATGCATCTATTTTTAAAATTGTCCTATTTGTTCATAGCTCTTATGAATTTTTGCAAAAACAATGACACTCTCCTTCCAGTAATATACTTTTATTTCAAATTGTCAGTTGCCAGAAAGAATTAGTTATTTGACAGCATACATGATAAGTGAATATAAGATACCTTAGAAACACAAAGGGGGAAAAACCCAAACTGTTGCACAGAAGAATGATTAGATGCGATTAAAAGTCCCTGTATTTTCTTTCTTTACAAGATGGTTATTGACATGCATATACTGTTGATGTTAGCATTTTTCGTACTTGAGAGAGGAGTTTATTCACAGTCATTCTCCCTTACTGTGTCATCCAGTGCCAAAGAAACACAGTTAAGGAATTTTTTTAATTCTTTGGATAAATTGACCAATTTTTAGTTTCAATTAACTTCTCATTCCTATCTAGAGGGTACAGAAAATAATTTGTTTAATTTAAATACCATGCAGCTCATCAAAATATTTACTTACATGATATTTCTCATATTTGTCTACCTTTTGAAAAAACAAGGAAATAGAAAGAATCAGAGAAAAGGACTAGAATAGCTAGATTGTATGTGAAAGCACTTTCTTTACCCTTGTATCAAATTTGGGCTTTGTTGATTTTGGTGGGATTTCTCTTGCCTAACTTTAGATGTCTTAAAGCAGAAAATCCAGAGTGAATCTTATTATTTACTGTTGACATCCACTTTATAATGAAATCAATTCCCTCAGGACATGTCTGTCTTTCCTTTGATAAAGGACCCTAGGGGTGGCGAGTTCATACTTGATACCTAAGGAGATAGATATATATCCTGATAACCTGTCATTTGTGTCTTTGAGGGGCCAAAGTGAGTTTCTCTGAATAAATCTCCCAAAGAAATGCTTTTGACCAAAAAAAAAAAAAAAGAAAGGCAGCATACTAGGTAGAGGCAGAAAATCTGAATTATTTTACTTTTTCACACACAAGCTGGCCGAAAAAAAGTATCTGATAGCTCAAACCCCAAAAATGTGAATAACAAGTCCTATGTTCTCACATGTATCTATTAGTTGTGAATATGGGTCCATGACTTCAAAATACCTTGTTGAACCTATAATCAATTAATTTTATCTAAGGATATTGTCAAAAAACTCTTCTCTCATGGACCAGCATGTCCATATCTGACACAAACGGGATGCAACTGAATTGCAGGATCAGCAGTATAGTCAGTATCTACCAAGGAGATAACAGAAATGCAGAAGTAGAAGCTAAAACAAAATGCCTCAACATGATCACCATTTCTAAAAGGCAGTGTTGCTAACTGAATGGAGTATGGAAGATGGTGTCTGCAAGCAAACACATTTTTCCTGCAGTGGTTGGACTACCAGTTGTTGTACAATATGAGCTAGAACTCATATTATTATGCAAAAACTTAAAATTTTAATACAGATATACAGAAAATTATATTCTGACTATTAAGAAAAGTATAAAAAAAGAATCCATGTGCTGACTGATGCAGTTTACTTCATTTCAAATTACCTCTAACAGACAAACCTCAGGTATGCACTCATTTTCTTCATCTTCAGGAGGTTTAACACAAGCATCCTCCACTGTTTTAAGGATACTTAGAGTGATACTGGTAATTTTAATTTCTTTAGGTCCCAAGAAGCTCATATTTCATATTAGATGAAATACATTAAAATTCCACAACATGAATGGGTTTGTATATTGGCGTGCAACCAAATGCATACTCTATAAATGCACTGTTGGAAGTGACTTAATGTCACACTGTAATTGATGAGGTTATGAATCTATAAGGATCATTCATTTCTGGATTCCTCTCTAACTTGAGTCATTTGAATTACATCTCTGTTAAAAATTCACCAGTTTTATCAATAGCCTCAAAAACCAGAAGGATTATATTAAACCTGAAGTTTCGTCTAAGCAATCCTGATACTGAAGTTAATGTGCTGAAATCTGAATATGCTAAATTGAACCTGGGCTTGGAAACTCTAAATCCTCTATGAACTGATGAGGTTCTACATCTTTTTGTTGCCAATTTGGATGGCTAGCCAAAGACATTCAATGGGAGCAAGCTGCTGCTTCTTTCTTGCTAATGCTCCAAGTAGGAATTTTCAATTCAGTTGTTCAATTCAGCTATGAACTATTTGCCTTTCCATGTACTTTTAAATTGTATTAATTTAGATGGTAATTGATACTGATTTCTAGTCTTTAACATCTCTTTTGTTACAGAATTTTTGGATGACAGTATGCAATTGGTCAGGTAGCTTTTAAAGAAATTACACTCTGGAAGAGTCTGAGAAAATAATCTAAAATCATGTGCTCTATAAAGAACCACCAGTTGCCAATACATCTCTAATTCATGTGCTGCAATTGTCAGGAAATTTAAAGGGAAAATTTTAATGGCTTTGGTACAGTGGAAGTCAGACATTTTGGGTCTTTTTAGCAAAAGAATAATAATTAAAAAAACATTTCAGCTAGCAATTTCTATGATATAGCTTCATAGAATTTTTGGGGATTTATCCTTATAACTCAGTATTTGTCACTTTCCTATTGCTTTCTCTGTGTCAGATTTTTCTATAGTGAGGGCAATAATATTTCTTTTCCCTTTTGTATTCCATCATTTCTGTGAAAAACATTGCAACAGCTACACATTTATGCTTTTTACCTTGAAGCCAGCACTTGACAGCAAAGAAACAACATGAACTTCATCAGACAGGAATGACAGGCAGCTGAGGTAAAGTTTCTAAGCAGGAGGTGGCAAAAGTTTTAAGCTTATCTTGAGAATGTCCACAAGATCTTACAAGATTTAGTTCACAGTAACTTCACTTTATCCTATTATGTTGCATTTTTCTGGGTAAAATAACACATTTGTGAAATTGATGAGGCACTCATACTTGATGGTAGAAGCACAGCAATAGCATGAAAGCTAGGATTAAGAAGTCTACAAACTGGGTATTGGCCCAATGGGTGTGTTTTCCAGAACCTAAGCCTTCGTTCTGAACAGTTTAAAAGTTCAAATGAACTTTTTTTGGTATGCTTAAAAAGTAGTGCCTAGTGAAGGAAACTGCTGCTAAGAGAAAAAAAAAAAGTATTTGTTTCACTTCCATTGGAAAAAAGAAAATTATAATACCTTATCTTTACAATGCTGAAGTTTGGGTACAGGGATTATTTAAGTCACTAGGTAGATAAGGAGACAAAGAGCAAAAAACAGGAGAAAAAAATTCTTAGACTAATACAATCTGTTCCACTTGTAGGAAGAATAAAATATCACAGGACTACATTCAGTATTAACAAATTATTGAAATAAGTAAGTAGAACATTTTTTCTGGTGGATGCTACCAGCAGTAAGAACATGCTGTAGAATGTTATATTACATTAGTAAATCAATATCACTTATGTGAAGTAAAAAGATTTCATATTTTAGTTTTTAGTTACAATACAATGGCAAACCATCAAAAAGCTCTAATGTTAGTAATTTTGTGAGTTTTCAGGGATTATATGCTTTTAAATGTCCTATGATCTGTGTGTTACAATAATATTTATCTTTTTTTGTTGCTCAGCTATGTATGTTTGAAGCAAATCCAAAAATACTAGCATTAGTATCAAACCTCTTACATTATATTCTGTAGTAGTGCAAAAATCAAATGCTCTCAGTAATTTAGAAGTTAAAAGCATTATAAAATGAAGGGCGAAGAAGAGAGAATTTTAGAAAGTTTATAAAGTATTACTAATATAATGTCTTTTGTACATAGTTCACATTTCCCATGACACAAATACTCAGATAAATTGGACATGATTAAGTAAATAAACATTCAAAACTTTTTAAATCAGTATTAGCCATTCAGGTGGTCACAGTGTTCTGACACAGTGAGTTTTGTTCTGCATTCTATTCTCAACCTTGTAATGGGAAGATTATACAGAAAGTCATTCCAGTACTGATACTGAGGTCTCTCTTGGAAAATTTAAAAACCAGGACTTGATACACTTGTAACATACTGCTGCCATTTTTTGCCATGTATGATTTTCTTAAGGCATGTAGATCTACATGAATAACTGTAGTCAGTGCAGCATCAGAATTGCATAACATAAATTGCTCCTATTTTTCATCACTTTTTTTTAAATGTAGCCTATTATCAGGTGCACAGTTAAAACCAAATTTGTTTCTATGTCACTTCGATCAAGTGTTACATATGGCCTTGTCTGATATTTACTTATGTTTTTGGCAATTTGAGATGTGTCTTATTTTACAGTCTTTTTCTTTTTTCTTGTTTAAAGAATTGTGGATATTTTTAAACCCTCTTAAATGTACTTATTTAGCTGCAAAGAAATTTAAGTCTTACCGGACTATTGTTGTTTCTCCAGTGTTTCAACTGCATTTCTATAATGTACTTGAGTCTAAAGGACAATGAAGCAAATAGGAAAACAGTGCAAGAAAAGAATATTTCTTGGAGAAATATTTCTTCAAGAATATTTATTCCAGAATTATCTGGGAAATTTGTAACAAGAAACTTCTGTCTTCATAGTTGGAGTATTTGTTATGACTTATTCTGATTAGGGTGACAGCACTCATCATAAAGACATGCAGTCTAGCAGTATTGCTTTGGAATATATAGTGTAGACTTCAAGTACTCATGAGAGGTTTTCAAAATAAAATAAATTTTCTTTCTGTGCTTCTCCAAAACGTTACATCTATTCATGCTATTTTTTACAACATGTTTTTTTGTTTTGCTCTATACAAGTTCAGAACTTTTGTAGCACTCTTTCATATCTGATTAAAATATTAACATCTCTATTCATATCGTATAGAACTCTAAAATAATTTAGGAGAAGCAATGTTCCTAGAGACAATACAATCAAAACCCCTTCTTTTTAAATTTACCTGTTTATTGTAAATCTTAAAAAAAAAAAATAAGTTATATTCTTGCAGAGAGAATATTTTTGGAGTTTTATATATGATGCTCTCACTCAGTAAAGAATCCCTGCACTTTGATTCATCCCCTTTTTTATGGAGTCAAATTAATTTTTCGCCTTGTGCTAGTATTTGAATTAAAGCAAAACAATATTCAATATGTTCTTTATTCTCTGCAGATTTATATGAAGCTCTGAGACTCTTTCTCTTCCCTCATTCTATTATTATTGAAGGCTTAAGTTAACACATTAGAACAAAAACTATGATCTGTTTAGTTGCAAGACACTTTGGAGGAGTGTCACACTTGCTCTCAACATTCCACCCTGGTGAAAGGTAACAGGAAACCTGTCATTTAGGGGAAAAAACCTAAAACCAAACAACACCTCTTGATTTAAGTGGCAAAAATGATGACAAGAATAAAGGATATAGGAGTCTAAGTGGGAATAAGGGTAAGCCATTTGGGGGTTTGCAGAGAGGTAACACATGGAAGAAGAAAGGACTCATTATAAGTTGCCCTTTCATGCCAAAATGCCAAGCTGCCCTTTCAGTAGCAGCTGGAGACATACAGCTACTGTAACCTAGTTTTTGTTGTGCAGTAAAATGTTCAATATTCCACAATTGGTTTATTTTCAGTGAGAATGTGTTAAAGGTGCTGTTGAATCACAAACTGCTGTTGATAAAATAGTAACTGGGAAGTGGGAGGCTAGGCAATAATAACCTTTCTTTTTGTATTCCTTCTTTTTGCTACCTTAAAAATCCTCACAAGAAACACAAATATAATGATTCATATTTAAAGCAATGCTATCTTGTTTTGACATCCATTTCTTCCTATTCACTTTTAAAATATATTTTTTAAAGGTGGCTACATCAGAAGTTTTGCCTTTCTTCCACAACCAGAGAATTAAAAGATAAAAAGAATGAAAAGAAATTTAAATGCACTCAAAAAGCTATAAAACACCTCAGGGTATACTTTATTAGTAGCCTAATGTGTTGAAAGCACTTTCTCCATTTGGTTGTCTTGCTTCATAAAGTGCCAGAGAGAACAAGTGCATTCAAGTAGTGCACAGCTTATATTTGCCTGCAGAACAGAGTGGAGGCAGAGGAAGAGGCAGAGATGTGGGGTAGAAGAGAGGGATTCCAGCCATTCCAGGAGAGGTTTTAAGAGGATTGAGCAAATAAGCCCAGACAGGCAAAACAACAAATGATCACTAAGCTGCAGAGGAAACGAGCCCCAAATTGCCATTGGACTTGCAATTTCTCTGCTAACAAAAGGTATTATGAAACTCTGTGATAAGTTCTTTATCTCCTAAAAATACCTAGTCTAGTTAAGTGGCAAATGCCTGTGGGAGAAGTCTGAAATGTCTGAAATGATAGCTGTGTTGATCACCTATGTGGGAACCAGCATGATTGTGAGGTGTTCTGTTGGTTCTTCTCACAAGTTTGTTTATTTCAGAGAATGAGGTAATTACATCCAAAACTTTTTTCAGGCTGACACTTAGATCATGAAGTAAGCCTTAAAAACCTGAGAATGAAGCACCTTGTTTCATTCTCATTTCCTAGTTCATGGAACTCTCTGACTTACTGCACTGAAAAACTATTAATTTCCTTTGAGAATTACTACCTCTTTGAACAAGGTTATAATGAGTGTATGATGATTTCTGCTTTTCTCCTTTTTTTTTCTAATTGTTTACAAAATTTTTAACAAGTTTGCAGGCTATAAAAAGGCATTTGCCTAATGATACCAATCAGGAACTGTAGTACAGTGAACCAAAGGAAATTTTTCTTTACTGCATTTATGAAATCACTTGCTACAGCTTTTTCCTATAATAATTGTATGAAACAACTTTTTATTAGTCCACCTCTTTCTGAAATAAAGCCTGCAATCCTTTACTATATGAAGTAATGTCTCAGAAGCTATTAATCACATATATTTGATCAATATTACAACGAGTATAAGTTTATATTTGATGCATGCAATCATGTAATTCTTATTCCCCAATTTTGCTTTTTTTATGAGCCAATTACCAGTTATGTTTGGGCAGTTTGTCAAGAGAGCACTTTATGTGCTAAAGAGTACTTAACAGGATCCTAAATTCTACTTTTATATGAGACCTCCTGTGATAGGAAAGGCAGTCACTAATTTTTAGACACATAGAATGGAGAAATCATAAAATACTGCTGGAAAGGAGGCAATCAGGCAGTTAAAGAATGCCTGTCCATCTCACCTGTGACTACTTAATAGTTCAGTGTCATAAAATACAACATAAAATGCAACTGGGGGATAATTTGATTTGTGTTAATCCTTACACTTACTTTTAGCTGTATTAGCAGAAAGGTGATGAAAGGTCAATGCAGATACACAATTTAGCTTATCCACATGATAATTCTAATTTTATTGATAAGGCTACTTCTTAAAATTCAGAAGACAAACTTTATTTATCTTTTGAATTACTCTCTTTCAGTGTGATGAGTTGAAATCAAACAAACAGTAAAAAAAGTGTCCTTTTACCCACTGTTCCCATTATACACTGACCATTCAAATAACAGATCACCTTGTTCGGAGGTAGATTTAAAAATGTACAAAAAATCTATGTAGATGTGATATATTTACAAGTCTCATTAGTTTCCTGCTTGTGATGACAATTCTTAATAAAAAAACGGAGTAAAATAGTGTATGTCCAAATTCCAAAAATGTTTATAAGTCTGTTGGTGAGCAAATACGCAAGTTTAAGGCTGTTTACTCCAGGGAAAAATCTGTTACCTGCCTAGGAGAAAATATTGTTTTCACTGTGTTTATTTCCTAAAGCAATTTTGTAAAGTAATAAAAAGGATGAAAAACTTCCTGTGGTGTGTCAACATGCTGGCGCTTCTCACATAATTCAGTCGATTTAACATTGTTAAAGGAGTTTCAGCAGTTCTTCTTCTCTGGTATCTGATTGCCAAGGAATTAGACTTCTCTTTTTATAACTACTTTCTACTTTAGCTGAACTAAGTAATGTGACAGAAATGGTAGCTGTTTGTCCCTAAAAAGCAAGATGCTCTTCAACCAATCTCCCAATATAATAAAGGGATATTAAAAAATGTCTTTAAGACTTGAAGGAAGTGAAATCATCCTCCTAACACAGGCAGTTACTTCTATCCCATTAACTGTATAAAGACTGCAGATATCTCCTGAGTGTAATTCCATCTCTTTGAATTAAATACTTACCTCTCCCACTTCTAACAGGAAATGGCAAGAGGATACTTTAGCATAATAGCCTACAGGTTGGTAGAGTCACCCTGACATGAGAGACAGGAGTTCCCTGTGCCTGCAGCCTGATGCCATCTGCCTCACTGCTGGCCAAAGGATCTCTGGGGACAGCTCAAGGCTTAGGCTGTGCTTCTCCCTTCCAGAGGCTCTTCTCTGCTCTATCCATAGAGCCGCATGTAAAATTCTTGCAAAGGCTATTGAGAGGAGAGAGGGGTCTCATCCATACTGTCTGGTGGGATTCATCCAGCAGGAATATTGCTTGAGTGAAGCAGATAAATACTTAAATCCTGCAGCCTGAGTACTGTATCTCCCATATCCTGGGTGGATACTCTGGTATTACCTACCGTGACCAAATTGAACACTTCATTCCCTATACTACAGTCTAGATTTTGTTTTTGCAGATTTTTGAATCCAACTTAGTTCTCTGATTTTATAAACAGTGCAGTCCCACAAACAGTTGTTGTAGCACAACTGAAAGGCTGGGTACACAGTGTGGATATACAAGCAGGACGAGAGAAGTCCACATAAATTTCTGCAGCCAAGTTTTCCAGGAAAGAGAAAGATCAGGAAAAATAGGCTGATGCAGATTTCTTTAACTTAGCAGCTGGGGATTTTCTGTATTTGTGAATGTTGCACTCGTATATGCCTTCTTTACCCCTTTTCCTTTCTTCTGTCTTTGTTTGCAATTCCCTGAAGTTCTAAAACTAATGAGAATGTCTCTCAGGTTTTGAGAAGAAATTAAAATCCATGCGTCTTGAGATTCTCTCACCTCATAGGAAGCGTTCCACACCATTTTGGAGTGCTTAGACTTCTTAACTTACGGCATAATTTGTGTGAAAAACATAGCTTTGGGGAAGTCAGATTGATGCAAAATGAGTCCATAAGCAATGGACTCATTCATTGCTGAATAAAGAATGTAAATAAAAATATTTGTTGCTTTTCTTTTCCTCTTTGCATTCCCATTCATTGTGGCTGCTGTTTTCCTTTCCCAGGTGCAGGTGTACCTGGGAAAAATTACAGACTTTTTATAGCATTATTATTGCATAGGGAAGATACAAGTTTTACTGAGTGTTTCTAAATATATATTTGTTTAATATTTCTTCACTGAGATACCAGCCTACAGCAGCTGTGTAGATTTAGAAGAGCTCCTAGCATCCGTTGCTCTGCTTTACTGTTTTTTTCAGAAAGGAAAAACGTTTCTCTTCTCATATATGCATTATGAAAAAGACAAACTAAGGGTTCTCATTCATGGAGGAGGAGGGAGGTAAAACATTGTGGAAGCAAAATGATTGAATAACCTAAACTCTCTCTAGAAGGTAAAAAAAGAACATAAAGTTTACATAAAGTTTCAAAACCTTTAGTAAGGTACATGGTATTGGTAAATGCTGACAGATTTGTGAATATCATTTTAAAAAAGACCATTCACAAAGACAAGTTCTATCAAGAGACAAAAAGTCCTGAATTCAGATACCTGTTCTACTGTTTCAGATCCCATTTCATGTATTAATGTTATTAGTGACTTCCATGAAGTGTTCTGAGGTGTTGAAATCAGTTTTCCTAAGATAATCCATATTCCTGCAAAAAAAGTTAAGAAGTTTTTTATTACAAGAGGAGTCATGGAAATGCAACTGCAGATATGAAAAAAATAATTTATGAAACAGATCAAATATGAAACAAACAAATATGAAGGGTCTTTGCTTTATATTTATTAAATTAAGTAGAAGAGACCAATGACTACATTGATGTTTGGGCTTTCACCTGCGTATATTTTTATGTGCTGAAGATGTTACAGGGAGTGAATATAGTACTTTTACAAATTATTTTGTTCTATGCCAGGAGAAAAAACCCACAGGTGTCTTCTCAAGCTGTTATTTAAATAGTATGTGCATTCAATTTAAATGTTTTTCTCATTTTGTAACTGCAGCAGTATTAATTTTAAAGGATTTTCTCATTTTACATCATAAATAGAGTGTTTCACAAGAAGAAGTATGTCCTTAGGCTGACATAACCCCTATAGAGTTGTGGAGCTAGCATTCTTTTCCAGTTACTCTTTAAATAATTGATAAATCACAGTGTGTATGCATGTTTGATATCAGAATTATTTCCTTTTGCACCATATTAGCATAAATGGATCTTTATATTGCTGTATAAACATAAACTGTATTTTAAAATATTATGGCAAGTCAAATCCTAAGAGGCTGTTGACAAGCTGGTTTAAACAGATTATTTTTAAGGTTATGTGCTTAACGAGATAGTCAGTATACCTCTCCAGACTATTTAGCAATGTCTGTCTGCACCTTAATTAAGCTAACTACTCTTGCTGCAGCAGTATGGCTATTAGCTCATTCATTTACCAAAGAGTAACCATAAACAGCATTTTCATCTCAAAAATATAATAAGCAGCAGTCAGGAAAACAGAGTATGCAATTTGATTTAAAAAAAAAGAGTATTCCCTGTTGCTCAAATAGCAACTAAAACTCTAGAACATGCAGGCTTGCAGACGGCTTTAGCAGTAAAATTATTTTCCATTTACATAGCTGAATAGATTGTATGCCAAACCTAGCTTAGACCAATTATAGTTATCTGACTTCTATTTAGTCTTCTGATGCAAAACTCACTTCCCTTTACCTTTGTAAGTTCATAGACCAAACCAAAATAAATCACATCTTATTTGTTTTATGCTTATATTAAAAAAAAAAACCAACAAAACATAGAAACAGACTCATGGAAACTTCCTATTTGCTCCTGGTTATAATACCACTCAGTCTTTACAGTAGGGTGACTTGGGAGGCAGTTTGCGTCTTGACCAGGTCATCAGCAAATGAGAAAGAAACCAACGTGCCTCATTGCTGGTCTGTGTATCTTCATTGGCCATGTTGGGTTTATGTTGTCAAACTACAACCCTGATGCATGCTTTTTATTCATTTAGATTTGAATAGGCAACCCTTTATCTCCAGAAATGTTAGCCTTTCAGCTTAAAAAAAATCTTGCTTTTTTTCTTTTGCATGTTGACATCTTCTATCCCAAGCATTAGAAGATTAGGAAGGTCCATATTAATAAAGGGATTATTTTCAACAGAACCAATCTTTTTATCAGTCTTTTATCAGCTTTTTACTAGCTCTTTGTATTTTTTGCCTCTGTCTCTGTGTTTACTCTTGTTATTTCATTAGTATTTCTTGTTAGCACAAGGGAGTCTAGCAATACAGTGTTACCAGTGCTAAATAACTTCTTCTACATTTTCACCTATGAATACTTTCACAATAAAAACTCACTAGATAGCCATATTTTCTGTAAGATGCATACTCTACTTATCCGCTGGAAAGAAAAGGAAGTGTCATTGCTAAATTATTAAATCTTTAGTATCCCAAAACAGAGGTAATAAGTAGCACAGTAGAATTTGTAACTAAGAGTGGGCCTCGGAAATATCCCTTGTCTGCATAGAACCAGAAACATGATAGGACCAGATGAGATCTCCTCAGCTGGCAAGCAGCAAGTGTGCAAAGAGTTTTGATATATACCAGAGACAACAGAGAGGAGAAGAAAAGGATTAGTTGACTCCATTTTAAAAAGGAAATTTTTGGCAGTTAGTGACAAGAAAGGAAAGGTATTGAGTGCTCTTTTTAATCAGAATTTACTCAGAAGGTCAGTTGTAAACAGATGATTGTCACCATTGATAAGCGTGACACAATCTTGAATAAAGTCAGATCATCTTAGAAACCAGAGAGGGTATTAGGTATACATTAGTGAGAAGCATTTTAGATATATACATTCCAAGTACATCCTCATTACATTAAATAAAACCTACAACAGAGTGAGCTTCTGTTCTAAACCCATTTGCTAAGTACAGGAAGTTTCTAGATGAAATAAATAGCAGTAAAGTAGAAGTTATAAATTTTATGTGGCACAGAACAACCAGTGTATATGGTTTCAGAGTAAAAACTCTCTTCATATAGCTTTATTTCATTACTGGATTTTTTTCTGTTGTGACCAGCTCGAAACTAAACCTTTTGAAAATTGTAGTGTGTGTGTTAACATCCACCTAATTACTGCTAATAACAGTTAGTACTTGTACTGAAAGGGTAATTCTGTATTTGATGGAATTGCTGCCTTCATACATCTTTGTGATTCTCTTCTTCTTCTTTTAGCTTATGCTCTCACAGCAGTCTATGCTTTATGAATAGGCATGATACTAATCGATATTTAATTGCTTTTTTCAGTTCTAATTTCTTAAAATCACACACCAATTTTATATCTATTACTATTTTAAGTGTTTTTATAATAATGTCAAATTTTTGCAGTTAATTCTCTCATTGTGACAATATATAATAATGTAATCTCGTGCAATTTTATTTATTAAGCTGCATCTGTTTTTGTTACAGTTTGACATATGCATTTCACTTGGAAATTATAGCTTTTATGTTCTACTTATGCCATTGTCTTCATTATACCTTTGTTGAATAATTTGTTTCCTGATTTTCCTTTTAACTATAGTGCTGGAGTAATTTTCTCAGCAAGTGTGTGCATGCCTTTTTCTTTCAGGAAAGACAATGTCCATAGTAGACAACTAGAATTTCACTAAAGTAATGAGAGAAGACATTGTGGGGGAAAAAAAAAAAGAGTATTTTTTTAATTGAGTCCAGTAATTTAAGTGTCATAAGGGTGATTCTTCCTTTAATATTGCTTTTAATGTTGAAATTTAGAAAAATGTACACATCTTTGTATCTTGAAAATATAGGATACTATTATTTGTATTTATTAGTTTATGACATTATAGAATCCTGGAATATCAGGGTGGAAGGGGACCTCGAGGATCATCTGATCCAGTCTTTCCTGGCAAAGGCACAGTCTAGACAAGATGCCCAGAACTCCATTCAGGTGAAACTTAAAAGTATCCGAAGCTGGAGAATCCACCGCTTCTCTGGGGAGGTTATTGCAATGACTGATTGTTCTCATTGTCAAAAATTTTGCTCTGCTGTTTAATCAAAATCTCTACGAGAGTATCTTGTACTCATTACCCCTGTGTTTTCCCTGTGACTCCTTGTAAAAAGGGAGTCTCCAGCTTCTTTGCAATCACCTTTTAAATACTGGAACATGTTAATAAGGTCTCCCCTAACTCCTCTATTTTTAAGGCTGAACAATTCCAGTTCTTTCAGCCTTTCCTTATATGGCAGGCTTCCCAGTCTTTTGATTGTCTTTGTGGCCCTTCTATGGACCCTCTCTAAATCATGTTTGAACTACAAGAAATACTGATAGAGCAAAAATCTATACTTTTGACTAAACAATCTCCTTAACTGCTGAAATGCAATTAGACAGGGAGTTGCTGCTCTGAAATCTGTCCAAAATGCAAACTTAAGTAAAAGTCATCTATAAATTTGCTTGTAACATCCTCAGTGCCTGTCTTAGACATTCTTAATGAAAATAAATTGGAAGTTTATGAGAGGTTTGAGAAAATCCCGTTGATCTTAACTGTTATACCTCTTCCTATTTAAGGATTATAAGATCGTATCCAAAGCAAGAAAAACATGCCATCTATTACTAGTGTCAGTTTAACAATATTGTTAAAATTAAATGGTCCTTTAACACACTTCTCAAGAAGAAGGAAAAAAAAAGTCTGGGATGAAAATTAACTCCTTTGTGCAAAAACTTCTACCCTACTCT
>WBNO01024490.1:0-12711 GCA_013400575.1 Peucedramus taeniatus
TGGTCCGACCTGTTTGAGGACTGCAAAGGGGAGGGGGCGGGGTTCCCGCCCATTTTCCCTGCTGCGTCACCGATGATGAAACATCGCCATCAGTCACTCGCTCGTGGGGGCTGTAAAGTCCGGCGAGTAAAGCAAAGAATAAACCTCCCGCACGAAAAACACTCCAGCCGTGTGCGTGTTCATACACTCGGAAAGCTTCCCCTCCACAGATTTGCATAAAGCATTTGCAGATGTGTGCATATTATATTTTGTTGCCCTGGCAGGGGTTGATTAATTGAATTATTAAAATTCTCGTTATTTTGGTGCTGTTCTTCACTAATACTTCTGGTTAACTTGTGTTCAAATTGCTATAAACTTTGCTTCAGGATTTTTAATTATTTGAGGTCCCTTAATAGCTTTTAATACTTTTCCATGACAATATTTAATTTTTTTTTCTGTATTTTGATCTCCACCTTCCATTTCTTAAATATTCCAATTTTACATCGGTAACTTTTTGTCTGTAATCACATATTAACCAGAAGGTGGAATAGAATCTTTTTTTATATTATTAAGGTTATATTAGTTTGTGACTTCTGCTAATTCTGCTCATTTTGAGTTACTGCAGTGGGGTAATTTTTTGGATTTTAAGTTTTTGCATTAAAAAATCATCCTGCTTTTTACTATAGATCAGGCTTTTCAATTTTTTTTTTTTTATAGTTTTTTGGGTGTTTTTTTTTTTTTTTTTTTGGGGTTTTTTTTTTTTTTTTTTTGGGGTTTTTTTTTTTTTTTTTTTGTGTGTGTGTGTGTGTATCTATATCAATACTGGAAACAAAATATATTCTGAATTACCTTCCCTGAAAGCCAGGAGTGGTCTTAGGCTGTTTCAAATGTCATCATGTAAAAACATCGTAAGCTGGTACAACTGAAAAACTGATGCCTAAAAAATATTGGGTTTTTTCTTGTCCTTTTATGTATGCAGGGCAAACATAATTTCTATGTACTCTTTTAAAGTGTTAAAGTTTTAAAAATATTCATGATATGCTACTTTGAATTCAGGTCAACATTAGTAAAAAAAAAAATTGCCAGACATTTTATTTTAAGAATATATATTAATAAAATTCTGGAAATACGTTTGTACTTTCAAAAGAATAGTTTTGAATTTAGTGTAAGTATTGTATAAGTTTTCATATTCCTTATTTTCCACCCACTGGTGGCTGGTGCCTCCTTCTCCCTTCAAAATATTCTCTGTGGCTCTCAAAGGAGGAGGGGAAATGCACTAAGCCCTGTGTGACTGAGGCAGGCTCTACAGATCCCTGCTTTGCACTGCTCTTGAGATCTGCCACGCTGAAAACACAGATCTCATCTGGAGGAAAGGAGTAAACTCTTCCCTTGCACTGAAAACCTGAGCACTTTGATGGGCCAGCAGATTCCCACACGAGAGGAGAGCTCAGAGGAGAAGGGAAAACCACAGGGAGCTGGAGGAACAACGCACTGGAAGGAAAACTGCACTGACTTCAGCATCAGGGAGAGGAAGGTTACCATGGTTTTTGACAAGAGAGCTGCAGTGAATCATCAGATTTCCTCAGATGATCAACAAAGACCAACTTCCTCCTGAGCAAGCCGGATGAAAATGAGGGGTGGGGAGGATGGGGCGTGTGCACCTGAGTCAGCCCGATGTAACTTGTAGAAACTGAAGAACAAAGAGAAAAGTTTGGAGATAGCAACAGGCTTGAGATGATTTCACACAACCTACTCCTTCCCAGGGACTGGGCACGGGGGGCAGCATTGATATTGAGCATTAGAGATCAGGAGTGAGAATTTTGTTTCTACAGTGATTCAACTGTCTATTGCAAATGCTACAATTTCAATACAGTATCGTTCTGCTAGTTAAAAAACAACCTAACATCAAAGATGCTCATTAGGAAAATTTAAAATTAAACATCAAACCCTCCTCATGTAATAGCTGAAAGAACCTGGGTGGAGAGTATTCAACTCCTACAGCATGGAGATGGGGTCAGCTGGGACCTGCCTCCGCCCAGGACTGCAAACTGCACAACATCTCACTTCTCTGGCAGCCCTGGAGCTGCTGAACCTTCCCCAGTGGTCTTTGCTCTCTGTATCCCCGTGCCCACACACCACACCTTCGGTTCAGCACGTAAGCCATGCTAGGAAGCTGTGCTTGCTACAATAGACCAGCACACATCATTTTGGTAAGAAATGTTTCAAGCACAGAAAGCTCTCATTTTGAGACCGAGGCACAAAAGTCAATATTTGCATGTGTGGATTCACCATCTGGAAGGAATCTTCTGGCAGAAGATTTCTGCAGTAGCATAGGTGCAGAAATGCTTTATGCTGTCCAAGCAAAACCAGCAAATACCACAAATTTAGCTTAATGGCTGGTACACTGATAACTAATTCAGTATTTCCCCTGCCTTTCCTGGCTAATTCAGACATTCAGAGGTGGAGAGACCCATTCCCATCTTTTTATTTAACCACTAAAGCTGGTCAGAGATAAGAGTTTGGGCTGTAGCCCTGGTTTGGACTGTTTCCAACTTCCTTCTTGCTGCCAAAATTCAGAAAATACGCAGGGACTGATAAATCAAGAAAAGATCTCTGTCGTGGTCCAGCATCTTGGGCTGACCTTTGAGGATGCAGTTTGCCACACAGACAGAGTGGCTTACAGATCAGATGATCCACAGAGAGAAAAATCTTCCAGAAATTGTCTTGTGGGCATGTTGTCTGAGTCCCTGCTGGGAAGAAGGCTTGCGTGGGCCTCCCCCCATCACTGCATGCACGAGCTGAAGCCTTGCAGGCTCACTCAACAGCTGGAACAGCTGGTATAGCTGAATAGGTCCAGGAAGAAAGGCTGGAGGAACTCCTAGATCAGGTTTAGGATGTTGGAAAGTTAATGAAATACCCAGTTCCTCACATTAAGCTTTTATAGGATATGGGAGAGAAGGGACAGGGTCAATAACCTGTAAAGGGGGGCAAGGGCAACAATGATGAGCAAATTCTGACTGTGGCCACACCATTCCTGGGCTTGCCTGAGGAAAGCACCAGAGAGTGCTCTAACAAGTGCTCCAGGGTGGCCTGTGGAGCTCTGAGCTCAGCAGCACTCCATGGAAATCTGCTCCTGCATTCCAGCAGAGACACAGCAAACAGCAAACCAGCCACTCAGCAACCCCAGCTGACAGGGATGCTCAGGAGCTTTGCTTCTCTCAAACCCTTTCTCTTCTCTCTAAACTAGCATTTGAAGCAGCTCAGGTCTCAGGATGCACTGTCCTTTGATTAAGTCAGATGAATCCAGGAAGAATTGTAAGCACCACAATTGTTGCAGAGCTGAGACTGACTAATTCCTCTTGCTGCCTGGGCTCGTGCAGAGCTGGGCTGGGCAGTGCATTTTTCTGCTGAACTCTGCCAACCCTTACAGAGTTGTCAGTACTGAAGAGCAGCTGAAGTACTGCCTTGTGCCAATGGTCTCTGGGGCGAAGTTTTCCAAGTGCAAATCTAATGTGAGCATCCCTGTAGGAATTTATTGAATGTTGTCTTGGGCTATGCTTTTCTGGAGGAAGCCAGCTCTGGAAAATGGTGACGTGCCTTGTGTTAGTGACCCCAGACACTGCTGCTGTGCTTTGTTTTTGTCACAGCAAGACTTGGTTGGAAAACCGAAAAATTCCAGATGAAAACCCCAAGCACTTGGAGGGGTTTATTCATGGCCCTGCTCTGGACAAAGCAGCTTGTCCTTAAGGACCCAGCAGTCAAGAAATTCACCACAATGCCCAGGTCCTGCCCAGCTCAGAGCAGCCATTACCTGGGCTGTGCTGAGGCAATAGCAAGCAAGTGCCTTCATGGGCAGAACTTGGCCCTTCTCTTCAACAAACTGCACAAGATTTCTCTTGGCCCATACCTCACTTTTATGAACATCCCTTTTGTCTGAAAATATTATTTTGACCTTGTCTAGCCTTCTTCACTTTGTGCTATCCACACTAGCTAAGTGTACATTCTGTCTCATCAGCCAGGTTGCTCCAGAAAACACTAAATAATACCAGCCCTGGAGCATTGGTTTGATTACCAGTTGTCTTTAGACACTAAGTTGTTGACTATAGCCCCTTGGCCCTGTGCTACAGACAATTTTCAAATACCTAAGAGCCTGCTGATCCTGCCTGTAGTCCCTCTGATCCCAAACAAGAACACCTAGGAGATGGTTCCAAAACTACCATGAAATGTCAAGTATATTGCATACAACATTCCTTCTTTTGTCCACACAGATACTCTTTTATCAACAGTTCTGTGATAATTACCTATACCTAGAAATGAGCCATTTTTGTTGCAGTCTATCCACTATCAAGTCAACAAAACCCATTTTATTTCTGAGTCTCAGTCCCTCTGTTTCTTGGAGGCTGCTGTCATTCCCTGTAACATTTTCTACTCCATATTAGAAATTATTTCCTTACTACTAACTTGCTGCAAATAACTTCTGTTCTTATATTTTCTACAATGTATATTAAGGAAAAATTACTTCCTTTCTCATCATGCTTTAAATGATTAAGAAGAAACTTTAGTTTTTCAGCATTCCCTTACAGTCAGGGTACTTCAACAGCACATGCCTTTTCATCAGGGAAGAATTTTTAGGCATCTGACAATTGTTATTTCTCTCTTCTGGGTATTGACTTATTGTTCACTTCTTATTACCTGAAATTTGGAACTAAAAATTAGGCCTCAAACTCCAAATAGGAGTACACCATTCCTGACTACAGATGAAGATCTTCTTCACCTGTCTTAGGGAAGCAGTCACTGTGATCCTTTTCTACAAACATACTGCTGTGGATTCATTATCAACCCAGAACTAAAATCTGAAATCCAGATCTACTGAGGTGCTTGTCAGCTCCTGCTGACAGTAGTGGTTTTGCAATATTTCTTAGTATTTGTAAAGCTGATACAGTTTATTCCAGATTAAGAATCTAATATATCTTTGAAGACAGTATTTCTTGTCTGATATTTTTCAATTCGTAAAATTTCCTCAACCATTTCAATTATTTTTCCTGGTTGATACTCACAGTATTTATATACAAGCACTGTAGATCAGAGCTTGTATATAAATTAATTCAGATCATAAATAAAACTATTCCAGGCCTAGGACTGATCCCTGCAGTCCTAGGCCGTTTGAGACTGCAGTTGAATTTCATAGTTGACAAACATAAACATTTAAATATAAACTTCTACCCTGGAAGTGTTGGTGTTTCCTGATTATTACTTATGTTTCTAACACTTTTCTAAAATGAAACAAAATGAAACTGAGAGAAAAATCTGTAGTGCATCAGCAAGTTCTAGAGAAACATTGCACCCTGTACTGAGACTCTTCCTAAAATTATTTTGGAAAAAGCCTATTAAACACGGTTTTCATTTCTTCCTTTATATCTGTTTTGAGTACTGTAAATTCTAATTTTTATTCATATCTTCCCTGAAACCATTTGACCTTGTCATTGCTACAGCTCAGCATCAATGAGTTATCCCTTTCTCAGTGTGTGCTGAGTCTGTAACCTGAGAAATGCATTAAGCTGTGACCCAAAATGACTGATTCTGTACTTAGGTCTTGGCCATACTCTTCAGCCACCTAAAGAGCAAGAGGGGCTGCACAGTCTGGGTGCATAGCTGGGCCTGCAGCATATTGTCCCAGGAAAACTTTCAGCATCCTATTTCCCTCCACTCAGAATGAAGGGGCTGGAATTACCTTTGGTACCTTAGGAAATGGCATCTAACAACATGAACATCCTGGGTCTCACTGAAGGGGTACAACAGAGTTATTCTATGTGGATGGCACAGTTTCAATTTGCACTTCTGACTGAACCAGTGTTTACAACCTCCATCACACACACACCAAAAAAAAAAAAAAAAAAAAAAAAAAAAAAAAAAAAAAAAAAAAAAAAAAATTTTACTCTGTTGTGTACCTGGGAGGATAGACAGCATGTCACATAGTTTCAAATACCACATTCCAGTTTTTTTTCCATGCACTCTGTAAAACTTGCAGGTAGGGTTACATTTTGATATTTTTGCATGTAGATCCCTACATTTCTTCATCTTTCTGCACTTAATTTCTTCCTCTTTTTCTTCAGCTGAAATCAATACAAAGTTAGTTGGTCTGCAGAACAAAGTAACACAGAATCCTGCTCATTACTGATGTTCCTAAGCTCACCAACACTACTACTAGCAATAATTCCCAGTCCCGTGGATGGATGGAGAGAAGTAAAATTTGGTTAGAAGAGGATCTCTGATCCCAAGGCTTTCAGAAGCTGGGGGGATTATTCTGATGCTTTAGGCTCTCTTTATATGGGGGAAAAGAGAACTTTTGGGGGTCATTCATTAAAATGCACAGTCCTTTTTTGCTGGTTGGCAAACATTTAGCAGTTATGGCAGAAGAGTCACTCCTTTGATCAGTCAGTCACCTTCTGATCACTCCAGACTGTAGGAATTTAAGTTTTCCTGAGACTCTGACCAGCCTTAACAATCCTTCAGTCATATACAGCATGAGCACCAAGCCAAATCAGGGTTGCTCAAACTCATCTTGACAAGCCTTGAATCTAAGGATTGTGTGAGAGGTTGAAGTGGTTTTTGAAGCTGTCTCTACTGAACTACCAAAATTTAAAAAGTGGGAGTGTCACTCAGGGTTCATCTATACATGGGCTTCACAAATTAACCCAGAGAAGGACTATGTGCAAAAGGCTACCCAGGGAAATCATTGTTTCCCTCCACTCAGCACTGGTGAGAGAAACTGGAGTCCAGTTCTGGCCTTCCCAGTGCAACAGAAACATGAACAGAACTGGAGTGGGAGCAGTGAAGGGGCAGGAGTATCTCCCACATGAGGAGTGTCTTTTCAATGAGTTCAGATATCCTGAGGAGGGAATAGAGGACACAGATCCAGTCTTGTTAGTACTGCCCAGGAAAAGAGGCAATGGGCACAAACTGAAACACAGGAAATTCTATTTAAACACAAGAAATTATTTTTTGGAACATGCTCCCCGTAGAGGATTTCGTGTCCCCCTGCTCTAGCTGATCTTTCTTTGAGCATGGCCAGGACCTACTGCATTAGGTGTTAGATTAGAAGATGAGATTCGTTTTTTTTAGGAGATGTGATTATCCTAACACTGAAAAAACTGTCCATACATTTTTGTTAGCTTGGGTGAAGTAGAACTAAAAGGATGTAGGCTTCTTTACTACAGAAAATTCTTTGACACCTTGAATCTTCCCTCTGTACAAACTTTGCAGTTGCTGAACCAGTATTGTCAATATATTTTCAGCATGACAGAGACCTGACTAATGTCTTTTGATCTTGTTATGGTGTTTTTATTACTAATATTGAGAGTGATTACTTGAGCAACTGCAAAATTACTATTTATTGAGAAGACAGCATGCTTCAGTTAAAAGTTGTCAATTTCTCTGTATCTTCAATCACTAACTATAGTAATTGTAATTAAGTGAGTGTAGGCTTTCAGCTAAATTTGTCTAATCAGCTTATCTGGATTGCTCTCCTCCTGTAGTCTGAATGTCTTATTTGCCTTTATTTGTCTGATGTTTTTCCTCCTTGAGAAGCTTCTCTCTTGACAAGAAGAAAAGTTAGGCATTTTCTCTACTATACAGTTTTAGGAATTCTTAAATTGCATACGAACTATTTTTGTTATGAAGATCCCTGCATTAGGAAATACTTTGTCATTTTGTAGGTTCCTCTGTAATCTGCACTAGCACCTGCCCAGCTGAGCAAGGAAGCCAGAGCATGAGTGGTGGTGCAAGGGAATGAGGCCCTGTTTTGTGTGCACATTTAAATAGGGGAAAAATATTTGAGTTCCTCAGTAAGAGATAAACAGACACAACAATTGTTCAGGGTGTTTGGAAAGGAAATCAGGGAGAATACTGAAAAATGTTTGCTGTTTAATTTATTATTAAATAGGTGACATTTAAATATCATCTCTTCACATGGAACTTGCAAACAATTTTTTATTACCAGCTCACTCTCAAAACTTTTTTTTTATTTTCAAGTAATTTTGTTTGACACGAAGAAAATTTCTCTGTTTGGTTAAAAAACTGTTCCCTAATCTACCACTGATTTGATAAATTATGTGCTCAGATGCTTGCCTTCCTTTGTGCATTTTCTCTTATGAATAAAACACCCAAGGCAATGTCAATGCTATTTTTAATGATCAGTCTCTAAAATATGAGAATTTTCATTGTGGTTCAGTGTTGCATTTAACAGTTATTTCCAGCAGTGCAAACCTGAAAATTGCTCAAAGTTTTTGACAAGTTTGTTTTACCCAATTAAGTAAAAAATGTCGTTGCTTGGCCCAGAGTGTGAGAATAACCCCTAAAAAGCCTCCCCTTCTCACACCACCTCAAATTTCTAAATCCCCTCTCTTTATTAACACACACACACAAAATTAAAAAAAAAAAAAATAAAGCCTTCCCCAGAGATGGATGGTGAGACCAGGAACATTTTGTCTTCTCAGAAGTAGGCCAGGGATAATTCTCTGCAGATAAGAGCCAGTGTGGTGGTTAAGGAAAAGATACAATAAAGGACAGTGACACACAACGCCAGAGGCCAGCTGCCAATGTCTCAGGCTACCAGGAAAAAGCAAAGAAGTGCATCTCCAAATAGGGAGCAGGGAACACGAGGATTTACAGGGATGCATCCAGAACTAAAAGTGAGAGAAGTCCTACATCCTACCCTTGAAATACTTTACATGACAATTCTCACAATCCTCTCTTCATATCCTCTTTCTGCTTTCCTTGCAAAACCAAACCAGAAGGAAACAAACAAAGAAACCTCAAAACCGCGCAGAAACGTTCCTGTGCCTTTAAAACTGAGCAGGGAGCAGGGAGAGCAACCTTTATCTGCTTCAGGTGGAGTTGCAGTGACCGCGCTGCTCCGGGAGGAAGATCTCAGCTCTCCCACCACTTTCCATCTCCTGCCTTTAAGCTCCGCTCTGATTATGGGGGAAGGGAAGGAAACCTCTCCTCTCCCGATGGGCTGGGAACAGGTTTACTGCAAGCAAGCTCCAAGCGTGGATGTGAGGGAGGTGCAAGGAGGATGCACCCCTGGGGCTACAGCTGCATTCCTGCGGGAGCGGCCTTTGTCCGCTGCCGGTTTCTTGCCCGGTTTCAAGTGCGATAAACCAGCCACAGAGCTCTAACACCAAACTGTCAAAGCTGCAGGGATTAAAGCACATTGACCGTCGCGCAGCCTTTATTCTCTGAAGAATGTACATCACATCAAACAGGCCCAGAGAGATGACAACACTTCCCGGCTCCTTTTGTATCACTTACAGTCAGATTCTGCTTTACCTTCGTCCATCTAGGCTGGAAAATATGCATATCGCCCTCATCCATAACGCCCAAACCAAACACTTTTTTACCTCTCAAACATATTCGTGCTGCTCACACGACTTGCCACACTGAACTTTCAAAACCTACGGCTACTGTGGACTCGGTGTAGTTGTTTATGTGGGATCAAAGTCATGTTCACCAGGGGCACGGCAGATTTCTCAGCCCACTTCAATGTGCCTTTCAGTCTGTTTTTTACTGTGGAGTACTGACAAGCCTAATTTTTTCCAATCTCCACTCACCGTTCCTCTCCTTCAGAGTATTTTTATCTCACCTGCATGCAAGCACAACAAAATAAAAAATAGAAATAAAAGAGAATATGGAAGAGCCACGGTTTGTTGCTTTGACTCGTAATTTTAATGTATCTACTGTATCACCATCCTTTCAATCTGTCTCATTTAAATTAAAACTTCTTGCTATCAAGTATAACTTTGTGTCTTCAACATTCAATGTATCAAAATACATGTCAGGGCCCTCTGTAACCTACCTCATATCATCTTCAATCTCAAATTCATCCAGGCTAGAAAAGATGTTCCTTTGTTGAAATAGCCCACTGGCATTTCGCATGACAATTTATTACAAAGTACAATGTGGTAAAACATTAAGTTTGATCTTAACTTGTTTTTTCAAACCAAAGGGAAAAAAAATTGGCTGCTTTTTAATTAGAAACCAATCGAGGCTTTTGTCTTCTTATTTAATAAAAATTTAGCCCAAACAATTCATTGAAGTCCTTGAAAGTTTTAATTAATTTCTGTGGTCACTTTATGAGACTCAATAATTAAGCAGGATTATGATAATTAAAACTGATTTTGATTTATGAGGATTGTCTGAAAATTATTTCAATATATTTAGGCTTGAGATGGAAACCTCAATAGTGAGTTTTTTCATTTTCCTTTAAAAGAAAACAACTGGAGGAATATGAAACCTATGAAAAACAAAACCCCAAAAAACCAAACAAAACACAAAACCACAGCAGTCAGTGTCCAAATATTTTTAAGTTCTATTGAAACTGAAGCATTCTATCAATGAAGGCGAGATTTCCACAGTATTTAATTTATTGGGTGATAACTGAAGCTTCAGCTGGCTCCATAATTGTTTAAATAGCACATAATACATATTAGTGTATCTATACCTGTTAGACATTTTTCCTCTCCAAGTCTGCCTCTGATGTTTGTAAGTCACAAAGAATAGCATCCACTGTTGCAACCGAGAAAGTGTTAAACCAGCCATTTATCTGGGATTTCTAGACATTAGCTAGGCTTTAACAGCTTCATTTTACAGACAGACTATTTGTAAAAATATCAAAATCTTGCTATCCACTTATAGAGCACCACACAAAATAAAAACAAAACAACACAAAAAAAAAAAAAACCCAACAAAAAAAAGCATAGCCCTGGCAAGTTCCAAACTCTTTTCAACAGTATATATATTCCTCTGAAAGTCTCTTCCTTTCCCCAAACAAGAAAATATGTTGAAATACAGTATCCTTAATAGTTAAAGATATGGTTAAGAGAGCCGAATCTTTATCCATATTCAAAGCTTAGCCATGAAATTGTGTTACTTCCTTGTCTTTGAAATCAATTTACGACAAAAATATCCAAGCTGCTCACTCGGTTTCTGTCCTAATCTGAAGAAAACCCCCCAAAGAGTAAGCCTGCATTACGGGGGAGACTTTTTATCAACGTGTTTTATTTTAATTTAGAAGGAAAAACAAAAGTTTGCCGTTCCCGGGGTCTCTCCGGCTTCACAACGCGGGCTTTAAAACGGCTTTTCTCTCCCATCTGTGGTCCAAACAGCAAGAAACTTGCCCAAATGAAAGTCCACCGTCTTCGCTTCACTCTCCGAAGAAACAGGGGTGATTTTGCGGCACTCGTTTTACGAAAAATATGAATTTATAACTCCGAAGAAACACAGACTCGGAGGAGGAAAAGCTCTTCCTGGCTAACAGTTAGGCGGGCTCTGCAAAGCACCAATCACAGATCAGCGCTTCGCTATAAATTCAGGCATCGGGGTTACTGTAGCCCAATTACTTTCTTTTGATTAGGAAGAAGTCTCTGCAGCGATGTCGGAGACCGCTCCCGCCGCCGCTCCCGCCGTCGCGGCCCCCGCCGCCAAGGCCGCCGCCAAGAAGCCGAAGAAGGCGGCGAGCGGCTCCAAAGCCCGCAAGCCCGCGGGGCCCAGCGTCACCGAGCTGATCACCAAGGCCGTGTCCGCCTCCAAGGAGCGCAAGGGGCTCTCGCTCGCCGCGCTCAAGAAGGCGCTGGCCGCCGGCGGCTACGATGTGGAGAAGAACAACAGCCGCATCAAGCTGGGGCTCAAGAGCCTCGTCAGCAAGGGCACCCTGGTGCAGACCAAGGGCACCGGCGCCTCGGGCTCCTTCCGTCTCAGCAAGAAGCCCGGAGAAGTGAAGGAAAAAGCCCCCAGGAAAAAAACTGCTGCAGCCAAGCCCAAGAAGCCGGCGGCTAAGAAGCCCGCCAGCGCCGCCAAGAAGCCCAAGAAAGCGGCGGCGGTGAAGAAGAGCCCCAAGAAAGCCAAGAAGCCGGCGGCTGCAGCGGCCAAGAAAGCAGCGAAGAGCCCCAAGAAGGCGACAAAGGCTGCCAAGCCCAAAAAAGCGGCGGCAGCAGCGAAGAGCCCGGCTAAGGCGAAGGCGGTGAAGCCCAAAGCAGCCAAGCCCAAGGCGGCCAAACCCAAAGCGGCCAAGGCGAAGAAGGCGGCGCCCAAGAAGTGAAGTGTTGAAGTGGAAATACTTTTAAACCCAACGGCTCTTTTAAGAGCCACCCACTATTGTCCCCAAAAGGGCTGATACACTCCGTCACTGAGCTCCGTGCCTGCTGCAGAGCCAACTATTCGCCACTATCCGTGTGGGACGTTCGTCTGTGGAGTGGATGAGACGCTAAACTTCCGGCCGTGGTTTTACACTAAGACTGAAAAATAAAAGTTTACATTCCCGGCGAAAACGCTTTCTGGAGGCTGCTTTTTTTTTTTTTTTTTTTTTTTTTTTTTTTTTTTGAGCACCGCAAGTGGGTGTAGGATGTTAAAGGGACTGCTGAAGGGCGGGTACCTTTTTGGGGCGTGGAGGTTCCTTTCGTTGCTCGAAATCAGCGCGATTCCTAACAGCACGGATGCGACTGCCGCACCTCTTAGCGACCGTAGCCGGGACCTGTCAGCGCGGCTCCTGCGCTTCCTTGGCAATGACCTTTCCGCTTGCCAGCGCCGGCGTGGGGCAGCCCTTCATTTCTGCGTGATCTGACCGACCTACTTTTTCCAGGAGGCGCTGCCGGGGCGGGAGGCGGGCAGGAGGCACGGGCGCTGCGCTCCCGCACCCTGCCGGGCTGGCGGCAGCGGCCGAGCCCCGCGGGGGGA
>WBNO01024491.1:331-24339 GCA_013400575.1 Peucedramus taeniatus
AAAAATGGAGGAGGAAGGCAGAACTTTGAGGGGAAGATATGATAGACGTGGCACGGATACCTCAGGGAAAAAAAAAAAAAGAAAAAAAATCGTTGTCAGAATGAAAGCCATCAAAAGGCCAGGAATGCCATGAAGTGCAGGGATATGCACTAAAGCTTGTCCAATTGATTCCCACTGAATTCGCAAGATTTTGTTTCCCTCCCCAACAAGAAATTAAATTTTCTTTCAGGGAGGGAAATGAAATCTTGCGAATCATATAAAGAAAGCTTTCATGGTATGAAAGCCCGTAAAGATACTCTAGATATCTTTAGATAGATATAGATATCTATTGATATACATACTTATATAGAGTTCATAGATATATATATATTTATAGATACAGATATATCTATAGGCAGGTGGATAGAGAGATAGATAGATAGATAGATAGATAGATAGATAGATAGATAGATAGATAGATAGATAGATAGATGTAATAGAGATATTTATAACCTATAGATGCTTCATCCTTTTCCTATTTTCTTTTTTTCCCTGAAATTCTATGAAGATATTATTGAGTAAGATATTTTGAACTGAGTACCTTAATGTATTACTGTAGGTTTGCAGAATGTAGCACAACTTTGCTTTATTGCTAGTACATCACACTCACAGTGTTAGGGCAACCAAATAGTATTTGGAGAGGGGGCAGAATGCCAGTCTCATGAGAAGTTCCTGACAGAACCCTGCCTTCCTTCAAGAAATTCAAACATGACTCAAAGGATGACAGGAAAGGGTAACAAATATTTGAATACTAAAGGGTGGAGATAACTGAAAAAAAGAGGGAAGCAATGAGAAAGGCAATAACAACTGCACTGTGTTTGAGAAATATAAATCTTTTCCAAAGGATGTAGTGACATATAAGAATCCAGAAAGTCAAGTTGTAGAAAAAGAGGTCAAAACCCTATCCTGTGAGTACAGAAATCTGTAAGAATGTCAGATTTAATAAAATGTGCACCTTCAATATATAGTTACAGCTGAAAACTCAGAGAAGTACGAAGCTGAGTCTAGTAACATGTTAGAAGAAAGTCCAAGTTTTTCTCACTGATTGTATTCTGTAGTGAAGACAATCACAAATAACAATATTTGATGAATAAAAAGAATGGTATCCTCGTGAAATGTATATCCATACAAATCTTAATTTCTTTTATCAAAGTAAATAAAGGATCATAAAATGGTTAAGGTTGGAAGGGACCTCTGGAGGTCATGTGGTCCAACCCTCCATTCATGAACAGTCACCTAGAGCTGTTTGCCCTTGACTACATTCAGATGGCTTTTGAGTATCTCTGAGGAGGGAATAGGGTAGTCACACCACAACTCCAGAGCTGTCTCTACAGATACTTTTGATTGTCATTTCATAGAAGGATGAGGAGGACTTCCAAAATATCCTCAAAATCTTCTTATAGACCTTAGAAAAATCTGGGGTATATTAAATCTCTATATTTAATGGTTTTGGGACAAGTTCTTTTATTAAGGGTGCAGCAATCCCTTCTGTAGATTGTGAGTCTGAGAATAGAAAGCTGTAGGACATATGTAAAGAATGTGAATATATCTACTTTAAACTCCTGTATAAAAATTAGACTAGGTGTATGGAAACTCAAGAGATTGAAAGCACAAATTGAGCCTGCATTGAAACTAATGCATCATAGAAAATATAAAGAGATACTACTAAAAATACTGCATTAAAGATAAAGACAGTTTTTTATTCATCATTAATTTTTAATACATCAAGATTTTTGTCATATACTTATGTAGTTGCAGAAAATGGGAAATAATTTTTGCTTAAATCATTGAAAGACGGATTACTCCTATTTTGGAATATTATATGCCATTACCAGTCTAAAATCGTTAAGAGGTGGTCAAATATTTTATTATAGTGTTTCTAAAACCTCCCAGAGTACTTGCTAAACTGAAATTTGTTTTGATGCATATGAAAAGATAAAAAATGTTTTCAGTGTACTTTAAATCCCATGTGAAGTTGAATTACATTTTAAGAATTGTCACTTATGCATTGGTTGTGTGGTTTGTTAGTCACTGGGTTGCTGTTATTAAGGAATGAAAAGGCAGGAAGCAGCAATTTAACCAAATAACCTGTTATGCCCTGGTCTGCTCAGTGAGCTTAGGGGAAACTTGTTTGATTTATTCCAGGCAGTGCGCAGGAGAAACAAGGAAATTCTCAAGATGTTCAATTTTACTCGCAAGCTTTAGAATATTGAGGTACAATACGGTACTTGGCAAATTTTTAAATGTAGCCATTTTAGTTAGAAATGCAACAATATAAAAGCATAAAAATAATACTTAAGAAAATGTATAATGAAAAGGAAAGAGAAAAGAGATAAGAGTAGAAATGTATATAGTCTCCACCCTTGGATCCACAAATAAGACTCTATAGTTGCAATTTTGATGTTGTTGGTCGAACTGATGGGGGTAGTCCTGATCTGTTGGGGTGGGGGAAACCCATGAAACAACAAGTCTAGTGGGTTCATATTACGCTCAGGCTCACTGGGATTACCCAGGTGCCTCTCCTGGGGTGGGAAGTTTTACACTGTATGATATAATACTGTGGATCATGGGACACTCTGGGAGTCGTTGACACCTTCTAAGACATGACAGCTGTCTCTCACGTGTCGTAGTTTATCAATTATGGCCCATTAGAAGGGATGAACACCTTCAGGCTTACGTCCTGGTACTCTTCTGAGGAGAGTTTTCACAGCTAAGCCACTTGTGTAAGGACATTGACATGATGAAAATCACTATCCCACCTCACAGAAGTTGCCTCTTTGTTTGAGAACAATTCTGCAGTGAGTAGGTCAGCAAATCAGGGCCATTTTCAATGTAAATTTCCAAAGAACATGAGAAATGCGTGCAGGTGCAGGTTGTAGCGCACACTGGTGAGGGGTAATGGAGTTGGGTACATATTCTATTCTTCATCCTCCAGCAGCGTAATCCAGAACCCGATAGCATCTAGAACATCCTCTGGAGCAATCTACAAGCAATTTTCTTCAATACTGTACTAAATTCAGTATGCTGCAATGCCTGTCAGCCTATTAATAGCACCGAGACTGAGAGCAGCATGGCAGGCAGTCGTTTCATTTCTTAGGGAAATGCACTTTTAATTAACAAATATATGAGAAAGTTACACTTTCTTCCCTCTCCAAACCTTTCCATTTCAATTATTATATTTAAATTTTCATCTCACAGAGCCTACTTTCCATGTAGATTCTAAAACGTCCATTGGGAACTATTCAATGTATGAATAAATAATTCTCTGTATGTCTATTAATACCACCACAAATATACTGATCTCAACCATCTACTTATCAACATGGTTGTCTATTGTTGTGTTGTGTTTTATATGCTTTTTTATAATTGTTCTGTACCTTGGTTTATCCCAGTTCTCCCTTATTTCAGCGGTTCTGCCCATCCTGCCTCCTCCCTCAACCCCTCCCTGGTGTCCTGTCCGTCACTCAGCAGCCCCTCCCTTCCCCTGGAAACTTCTGTTAAGGGCGTCGAGTGACTGGTTCAGGAACCGGGGTTCCTCCCACAGGTTACCCCCATTGGTTTCCCAGAGACCCATCTTCCCAATGTCCATACCCCCATGTTTCCCCATTGGCTCCCTATCTTTGTTCCCTCCTCCCTTTATAAGGTGCTTTCAGAGCTGGGGCTTTTGTCTTCGAAGTGAGGTCATGGTGGGCTCAGGGTCACTGCCTTAATAAACCTGGACTGATTCCTCCATTCGAAGTCAACTCCTTCTTCTAGCGTTATCTCTATACTCCATCCTCCCACATGTCTACATCAACACATGTAAAAAAGTGCAGTGTACAACTGCTGGCAAACCACTCAGGGCAACAAGGAGAAACTTGCAATGAAAGATTGTATCAGAATTTGTATAATTACAAGCTTCACAAAGAGATAAGTTTCCTGTCTCTGCTTCTCTTTTAAATTTCTGCCATATAGCATGATGAAGGAACCCCTTGATTCATCTGAATCCCAGTTTTCCCATATGCTAGCCAGAGGTTATCCATTTGTTTGTGGGTTGGTTGAAGGCTTTCCCATTCTCACGTCCTTTATTCTACTTCCAGTTGCCCTGAACAGTGATCAGTAAGTTACCAGTCTGTGCTGCAATCAGTTTCCTAACTCATTTCTGCTCCTACAAAAAATATCTTATTCTTTTTAAATTTTTTATTCCTCAGATCAATACAATCAGAGCTCTGGGTCTGTCTCGCCTCCACTGAGCACAGGCTGCCAGTGTGGGGACCAGCCGGTTTCTCAGTCATGTTCATGCTAAGAGAGAGATTTTTTCCCCCACACCAAATTCTTCCTAATGACTTCCTCTGAGAGGCCAGGGTGGCCCTGCTTCCCTTTACCACAACTCGCTCTCTCTGTCCTGCCACATCCACTTTATACAATGGCGCCTTCCAATTTTAGGCCCATTTTTTTCCCCACAAGTAGTGAATGCTCTGTTAATCTTTAGGAATGGTCCTCCCAAGAAGGCTATAACTTCTATTTTAAGAAAGATTAGAGTCTGGGTGAATGAATTTTATGACCACAGTTAGTACTATTTCTAATCTGCCATTGTTATCGAAGGTTTGGTAGAAGGTCACAGAAGTTTAAATTCCGGACTACCTTGCCAGAAATCATCTGCTTGAAGAGTTTTAACTTCCCATCCTTTTACAGATCTGACCCTGCATTACTCTGCATGTGTTCTGGGTTTCCAGAAGCCCTTCTATCCATAGCAGAATTTCTGTTAATATTTCATATACTTGTCAGACTTTATATACTTCCTTCATCTCCATGTGTTTAGAAAATCTACATTTTTTCATAATTGCCATACAAGACTCTGCCTAACACACGACAACAACTGAGAACTATAATTCTAGGCATTAAATCCAATATGTATAGTGCTTTTATTAGATAAACTACCTAACTATAAAACCAGATGGAAAGAATCCATGGTGCTACTACTCAAAATATTCTGGAACAAAATCCCCTTCTCTTCTTCCACTCTTATAAAGAATCCTAATATTTAGCTTGCAAAAAAAAAAAATTCTTAAAGTGTTAAAGGTACATCCTAACAAAGAGTAAACAAATCATCACACATAAAGTAGGCTTCCTTTGTGTTTAAGTACTGTCAAGATTACTTCCACTGACATAAAAGCCAGATTCAGAAATTAAATCCAGAATAGAGTATTATTTTCCCTGGAAAAAATGTGCATTTTCAGTCTGCACCAAGGAAAGCAGAAAGTAAAGTGAAAATATCTACAAATTAAAAGGAAACCTATTTGAAACAATGATCCTAGATCTGTAGAATCCCCACAGTTTCTTAATACTGGAGTCCCAGAATCAGCTTATTCAATGAATTATGATTCCTTTCTTTTGTAGTATGTTTAAAATCAATCAAACAAATTCATAAAAATACTATTTAAAAAAAAAATTTGTTAATATGCCAATAACATAAATATATTTTGTAAATTTTTGTTTGCTGTATTCTGAGATTAAATATAAGGCCATAAAAAGTAAATAGCTCATTTAATGTTCAACTTTTCTTGTTTAAACTTGATGAGATTTGAATTATATTGTAAGAAAACTCATTGTAAATCCTATACTTTCCTAAAAAAAATTAAATTCAATTTCTAATAAAAGGTAGAGCACTATTTCAAATTTAGGAGATTAAATACACTGAGCATCTAAATTTAATTCAGTATTTACATTATTAAAATGCATACCCAGAAAACTCAAGCAATAATTTATGTATATAACTTTAGGTACCAAAGGTTGAAAAATTACTTTAAAATCTATGTTAAAGGATGAAAAAAATCTTCAATCAATATGCATAAACTGTGGCTGCCTCTGATAGGTGACTGTGATAAAATAAAAGCACCAGGTCAGGAGAATATTTTTGTCTTAGGTGCTCACTACCAAACTGTAAGCCCAGGGGATAGTTTGAGGACCAGCAAGACAATTTTTTTCCATGTCAAGGGCAATCATACTGTACAGGTATTCTCATATATGTTGATCTAAGATTATGATTTTGAGATGAAAAGTGACAGTTACCTCTAGAGTAGCACAAGATAGTTGTTTACTGCATGTCATGGTGAACACAAGTAAACACAATTCAAAAAAATTACTCTTCCAAAATCAACTAGAATTAATCTATGAAATAATGTCACAGGAAAAAAAATTCTCATGAACAACTGGACAAAATTTCCTCTGAGATTTATTTAATGAAAAGCAGCAACTATACCTTGCTTCTCAAAAGTGTATGTCACCATACAGAAGAAACCCACATCTAATTATTCAGCAGAAAATGGGCTCTCTGACATGAAACAGGGAAAATTGTTTCATAAATCAATTTTGTGCTAACCTTCTAAACAAAAATGCACCACTCATTTGAGATGCAATTACTCTGCCTTGTACATCACAGAATAAGGTGACTTGCTATTCATTGGAAGGAGAGGTGAGGGCTGCTCTCTGTTCCCTGCACTCTACATAACAATCTGTGATAAGAGAAATTAAAAACATTCACAATAAATACATGATCCTCTACTCTCATGCACAGGCTCATCTAAAACCTCTCCATGCAGCATTTCTTCCCACCAGGGCCAGTGACAAGCTCAGCACCATCCCACAGCAGCAACTGCTGGCTGTGCTTGCTTATCTGCCTCCCACTGAGCACACCACATAAATAATTTAGGCCCAGCCTTTTCTGTTGTGTATATGGTTAATGGACATTTGCATCTGCTTTCCAAAAGCTTCTGGAGTAAGGAGTATTTAAGTCAGAAGCCCAACTTTTTTTACTATTTTAGTATTATTTTTATGATATTAACTTCTTCAAACAAGAAAATAATCATAAGGGTAAAACAGTGCATGCTTCTAAAGAAAGAATGGTGCAAACACTACTATTTATACTGTCTTAATACTGCTGCACTGTCCCACTTCCTAAAACTGTGTTAGGGAGTTTACAATGAGGTACATAAATGAGAAGGTCTTGCCTGGATTTCAGGAAGCAATATGAAAAGACAGCCAGAGATGGGAGCTGGAGATGGTGAGTCAAGCTAGTTTTGGTTGAGAGAGAGAGTTAATTTTCTTCATAGTAGCTATTAAGAGGCTGTGTTTTGTACTTGTGACCAGAACAGTGCTGATAATAGAGATTTTTTTAGATATTGCTGAGCAGTGCTCACAAAAAGTCAGAACCTTTCTGCTCCTCACCCCAACCCACCAGCGAGGATGCTGGGGCTGCACAAGGAGTGGGAGGGAACCCAGTCAGGACAGCTGACCCCAGGTGACCCAAGGAATATCCCACACCATACAATTTCAGGCTCAGCCTGTAAAGGTGCGGGAAGTAGGAGGAAGGGAGGGGGATATTTGGATTGATGGCATTTGTCTGCTCAAGTCTCCATTATGCATGATGGAAACCTGCTTTCCTGGGGTGGTTGAACACCTGCCCATAGGAGATGGTGAATTAAGTCCCTTGTCTTGCTTTGCTTGTGTCTTTTGCTTTACCTATTGAGCTGTATTTAGCTCAACCCATGAGTTTTCTCACTTTTACCTTTATGATTCTCTCCCTTCATCCTGTTGGACAAGTGACTGAGTGGCTGTGTGGGCCTGGGGTTAAATACTGACACAATCTAATGGCTTACAGCAATCCCAGCCCTCAGATTCCAAGGGCTCTGAAATGCTCCACATACAGTTCAGACATATTTGTTTTCTGTGTGTGAGCTCTAGTCATCAGAATAATTTTTGCCCCTTTACTGTATTTGTTTCTTTACATCATATGGAAATTTGCTTGGCTTGTTCACTCCACAGGGATGTTTTGGCTGAGGTGATTTTAAACCAGATTTTCTCTCAGTACCAAGAGCACACAAGCAAATCCTTTGAGCCAGCTGTGAACCCAAATGCAGCATGTCCAAAGCTGCTTGGGAAGAGGCTGCTTTTTACCAACATCTTGTAGTCAACAGAAGTTAAGTAAGCTGAAAGGAAGTGTTTTCTTGATGAGACAGCTATAAATCAATAAATAAGGGATTAGAAGGATATTCGAAATGAAGGTGTCAACATGAGAACACACACACAAGTCAGTATGAATGAAGGAAGCTGGTGGGTTTACCAGGGATGATGCTATTTGCATAATACATCAGTTTATACTTTCACAAGAATAAACACAAAGATGAAAACTTATTTGCTTAAATCCAAGTTCATTAAATAGTAAATATCAAATTACTAATAGTTAGCTTAGGTAATCTTTGTGGAGGAGGGATTAAATTTACAAAACTGCTCAGCTTTGCCCTGCCAAAGCTGACACCAACCCACCAACAATTTCTTCACTTCATTACTAATTTTGGCTTTAAACCCTGAAGCTATGATTTCTTTACTGCAATGCTGGGGTAAATTCACCACTGATTTAAAATACACAATTCTGCATATGACTATATTATTCACAAGTTATAATATTAATACTTTAATGCTGAAGATAAATTAATAAATATCATTGCTGGCATGAAATACATGAATTACAAGGGTTGAAATATATTGATTGCAGTCACTTCATCATCTGGTGTCAAAGCAAAAAGCATTGTGCCTTTCTTCATCACATCATCCTATTCCACTTTTGTCCTTATATATATATTGTGTCTGCTTTTGTGGCACGTGATATGCATTTAATTAAGTAATAGTACTCCACATGTGGTAAGTGCTCTGCTCTAGCTTTACATCACAGCACAATGTGCCATGTATTAGCAAACTAGACAGTGATCTGATTTACAATATGTATGACCCTAAATGTGAAAACACTGCTCATAAATTGCATCTTTTGTATCTATCACTTAGTCATCTACTGCTCTTACCTGACTTTAAAAACTGTAGGAATTACACAGTGAAAACAACTTGAAAGTTTACAGCATCCTGCAGGAGATGAGGCATTGTAATGCACATCCTCAGTTCTCTGCAGGATTCAGCAGACAGCAAATCTGTCAGGGCAGAGTCTGCAGGGAAACCGCACTTTTCAGCCATCTCTGTTGTATATAATCCACATTATATGATGCAATAAGATATAAAATTGTCAGAATAGTCGGAGTTGTTCTCTCTTGCTTACAATTATATGTGCAAAGACAAGAAGACTGAAGTAGAGTTTGTATGATTTGGAGCTGAAATCATATTGTCAACATGAAGCATCATAAATTTTAAACCATCAGCAGTCATGGCTGATCTTATACAGGTGCTGAACAGCAAGCATTTGTGTTAAAATAAAACCACATAATATAACTGCTTTGGTAAGTATTGGTCCATGCTTTTATCTAGAATAGTAAACAGAAAAAAAGAAATAAGCATACAGCATGGTGAACACTCACAAGTAGATAAAACTTTAAGTAAATGCTTGAAAATGAAACCTTAATAATACTGACTTCAGTAAATCAATAAAGAACTTTACAGATCCTGGACAGATGGTATTGTCCTACAACATTTCTTTAGAAAGTACACCAGCACAGCAACATCTCCAGATTTTGGGCAATGTTCATTGCGACAGAATCATCAGTCCAGATGTAATTCAGATTTCCCTCCTTTCCCAACTTCTGTCCACAATGTCTGTCTTAAGAGTTTTATAGGTAGGAGAATCTTTCACCCTCTCTGGAAACCTCTCCAGCAATAAAGCCTGCAGAACCATGAGCTACCCTTTGGTACCATGAGAAGTGAGCAGCATAGGGTGGTATGATAGGAACTGCTTGGTCCATCCTTCTTACAGCCATAATGGCTGTATCTGGCCATATTTTAAATGTAAATGTCTTTATTTAAATTGTAAACTAGTTGGACCAGGTGGGGTGGAGTTGTGTAGCTGGTACCAAGTAACGCTTTGAGAGGACAAGAGCTTCAGTTAAAACAATCAGCAAACCTGTCACTCCATAGTGTGTATAAATAGCTTCAACTGCCCAGTAAAATGTTGAGAAGAAATACCCTGGTTCCCTTTTCATCTGTGTGGGATGTCTGACCCAGCCAGGGGACATCACTGTGCAGAGTCCTCATCAGCTTAACCAGCACTGCTCTGGGTTGATGCTCCTTCCAGAAGTGCAGGCAACACCAAGGTGCAACCCTCAGAAGCTCCCATCATACTGCACCTCCCAGCTGGGCCACAGAGCTGAGACACTCAGGAGGAAACATTTCCAGCTACTGTCAGAAAAAGAACTTAAACTTGAAATAATGGGAAGCAGATGATTAAACAGACCATAAGAGGTGACCAACTTGTTGACAGGTGATACAGCTGGGGGAGATATGTGTAAAACACACACAAACTCTGACAGTGGGTTGGTTTTAGAGGAGTTAACATATGTTGCATGCCAAATAATGAGAATGGAAACAATGAAGATTATACTGAGGATTTAATTAAAATAAGAATATGTTCTTTAAAAATGTATTCTTACATAATGGCAACCATGCTCCAGTTTAGAAGCTTTCAGCTGCTTTTTCACATGACTGAATAACAGACCTTCTCTTCTATGTATTAATAACTTGATGGATGCAAAACTTTTAACTTGAAAGAATTAAAAGTAATTCACATTTTTGGTCATTATTTGAGGGCTATTTGGTGCAGAGGCCAAAAGGCAACAGCTTCCATTACAGGGTTATTACTTGCAGATCAGGAAGAGAAGTGGCTCCAGAAATGCAAACTTCAGGGCCACAACTCACACCTGTCTCTAGGATAGCTGCTGCTGCTCCCTCCCACAAAAATTTCCCATTCCATTAGTACAGTAAATGATTTATACTACATCACTAATGCAAAATTACAACCCAAGAAATGTTAGCACCAAAAGAAAATATCTACTTCTCACTCTTTTAAAATTTTTAACAGTGAATTCAATGCCTGTCAACATTGCTGGAAGTCCTTTTACACACAGGTCAGGCAGCCTGGCTGCAGGACTGGAATAATCCAGGAGTTTGCACTCTCACTTTGACCAGGTATAAGGAATGGCCACAGGAGTGGTTGTTTATTAGGACAAGTGTTTATATTTGCTGCACTGAGCACCTTTACATTGTTTTAGATCAAAGAACTACAAACTTTCTCATCACTTAAGAACTAACTTTTTATTTAAAAGAAAGCAATGGTTATTTGGCTGTTCTTATACTGGGACGAAGGTTTAGACTTAACTGACTGGTGTCTATAACAGGAAAACCAGAGGATGGCAAGTAAGGTCGAGAGGGTGATTTCCTACTTTCATTTCCCTGGAAATGGGTTTCTTCACAAGAGTGAAGGAAATAGATTAGTATTTGCAGGTCCCCTCCAATCCCATTGCAGACGAAGCTGTGTCAGCTGCACAGGTTGCTGGCCCCAGCCCCATCTGCCAGTCCCACTGCTAACAGCCCACCAGCTCCTCCAGCCTGCTGGCAGAAGGGTTTGTGTGGCCATCTCCCCACCATCCCTGGCAGAACCAGCCAGTTTAGCCAATCCTGATTATTTCAGCTCTCAGGGATATTTGGCTCATTTATACTGAGATGGATTTGGATGCAATTACAACCGCAAGCCATCAGCAGTGCTGTGGCAGAGGCAGCCCTTATCTCAGTAAAGAGAGGGTTACAGGGAGCTGGGGCTGCTTGGAGGCATCACCTCCTCATCGGGCCCCAGTGCACCTGGGAAGGGTGCACAGACACCAGGTGAGTCTCACTGGGGGAGCCCAGTTCAAACTAATTACTTCACAGGCAGTCAAACAATCATCAGCTGATAACCACTTTTGGATATCTGGATCTGACTGATACACACAAGAGACCAAAGCTGAAATTCTCTGTAGTCAATAAGCAAAGCTCTGAGCCAGCTAATTCCCTTCTGTTAGCACTGCCTATGCGTGCACAAACACATGCACATGTTTTCTCTGTCTTTTCCCTTTGTCTGCCACCTTGAGCTGTAGCTGCAGTTCCAAGACAGGGCAGGGTGAGCACTCTGTATTCTCTGCTATTACCCTGACACACCTCTGGGTATTAGGGCCTGGAACATCACTGATGGTAGTAAAATAAAAAGGTTGATTGCTATATTTTTATAACCCAGGCAAATCAAAAGCACCTTCATAGTGAAAATGTTACCCCTTGCAACATACAGCATCAGTGAGCATAAGATATATTGGTAGGCTTACTCTTTTAAAATGTAAGCACAGGGGCTCCTGTGTATGTTTGCAAAGCAGACCACTTAGCATTAAAGGATTCTGTTCTGATTGTGCAAGATTGTGCAAGAAGAAGCAGGCCATTCTTTACTTTCCTATGGTGTTATGATTTCCAACCTTCATTGTCTATCCCCTTCTGAATAGTAAATTACTGCTTCTTTAGCAAAGATTCAGATCCACAGGTCTTAGCAGCTCCCTTTAAACTTTCAACAGTGTATTTAGAATAAATCTCATAACAAAATTTAGACGGTGTAGTATCACACAAGTAACAATGGCATTACTTCCTCATGGCCAAAATTTCAAGATTTTTTTTTTAAGAAGGATCCAAAATTCAGTCACAAAAGAGAGAGGCAGCCAACAGTTCTTATGAGAAAAGAGGGAAGCTGGGGAATGACTACTGAAAGTCTCAGCTGTGGACAAATAGGAAACAAGTACAGAGCTTCAGCAGCTAGGAAAAATGCAGGCACTTCCCCAAAGAATTTAACAAGGTAATCTCAGTAAACTTCCCAGTGAAATTAAATTGAAATTTCTACACACAAGGAATCTAGGTTCAATACCTCAATAATGGCAAAATCTTGTGTTGATTTTTTCCCACTTCAGCTGAAGTTAATCAGAAAGCACATAGACTTGCATCCCAAGTCTCTTGTCCTGCAGAAAAGAGCTGGAATGCCTGAAAAAGCAGGAAGGCAGGAAAACACAGTGTCTTTTCAGTCATACTACAAGGGCTAGCCCTACCACTGGTTTAAACCCCAAGAAAATCAGCTTGTATGATGGTTACAGTTGTCTGTGCTAGAAAGGAATACAACAATCCATGAGGTCACCCTCAACTCAGTACCACTTTATCTTTGCAAGCTTAAATTTACCTTGAGTCTGTGACTCATAAGCATCTTGCTAGAGCTTTTCAGGATGAAGAGCAACAGGTTTGATTCTGCTTAATTAAAAGTAACCAGAAGACTCATATAGACTTGTACGGGAATAAGATAGTCCTAAGTCAAACAGGCATTACAATACTTGCAAAAGATAAAAAAACCCCTTAATTTTTCAAGGAAAAAGCTGAAATAGCAATAAAAATAGACAAAAATTTAGCAGCAGGCTTTGTTAAACAGAAAGGATTTCTTTCAGTATGGATGCATCAATTTCCAGCAACTTTTCCAAAAGCATTTAAGTGTCTTGGGAACTTAAGATCGTTACACATTTTTGGAAAACTTCTTATTCTAAATCTGATTGCATAAAAATCTGTGAAAGTTTCAAGGGATGGATGGACAGATGTCCAAATTGGTTTCTTTATTGCATTCCTTGCTTGGAGTTTCTCCCTCTGTTAGCTGCCTTTTTTGCACTCTTTTTTTTTTTTTTTTTTTGAAATTAAAAAAAAAAACCAAAAAAACAGAAAAAAGGAAAAAAGCAGTACTCAGACATGCAGCCTGGTTCAAAGCTCTGGTGGGTAGCAGGGAAATACTTTGGAGATCAGGTGAAATGAATTCAAGATGAGTGAAAATGGTCTTTGGTTCTGCTCTGCTACCTTTTACTGAAGATTCACTGCAGAGACGTGAATCATCTCCATGCATGCTGTGCTTTGCTTCTTGCAGGCATTTTTCACAGATCCCTCCTGCTTCTTTTGTCTCCCAGTGTCAGACACGGTGATTTACCATTGGTCACTGTGGCATTAAGGGTTTACTGCCAGTTAGAACAAGTGTGAAGGAAAAGGAACCTGCTGCAAAATAAATAAATAACATAAGGGCAGACACTTTGTAATAAGGAGTAACAATTAGGTAATAAAGACAGGGAAAAATGGGAAAGCACAGCTTCTGTTCACTTGGCTTACAGCATAAAAAAACATTTTTTACTTCAGATCAACTAAAATCTCTGCTTAAAGTAAACTGAGAATACAATTAGATTCAGGCAACTGGGCTCTTTGTCTTTTTAGAAAGAAATCTCCTTCCCAGCCAGAATGAACAATGAAATAGAAATAAGGTTAAAATATATTTTTTTACAAATGCATTAATAATCAAACAGGTGTAATTGTACAAGACAGTAATGGAGACCATTTTTCACAGAAGAAGACAAACATCAACATGATAAAATGCTGGTTTTATAAGGTATATGAAACGTCAGCTCTCTTCCCCAAGTTATCCCCTCAAAAAATAAATCAAGATCATGTATTGAATATAATAACTGTGATTATATTTAGAAAATGGAAATCATTGTTTTTTAGAGAATTCAAGAAACCTAGGAGTGATACCTGCAGTCTTATATTTTATGTCTTCTTTCAGGGTCTGTAAATAGTTTTTGTGTTTATGATAAGAGAGATAGCAGGAAAAAAATGAAAAATACGTAGGAGAAATATGCATATTTTTAAGTCATGCATTTTACCTGAAAAGGAGTTTTTTCTTCTTCATTTATATATAATAATCCAGAGATCCCATATATGTTATTAAATTTTAATGCTAATAGTATGCTAAGAAAAGCATGTGCCTTATTATATGCACTATAGTACAGAAGAGAACCAAATCACATATAAAGATCTCCCTATCTTTCCTCTAATATTTTATACTTATGTTTAAACTCTTAGATGCATCTCTTTTAAACTCTCAAAAAAGACTTCAGCAAAACCCAGACTACACAAGGGCCTGGGCATCGAGTAAAATAAATTTACTCAAAATTAAAGAAAAAATTTTTACTCAAGCATAAAAAAAATTAAAAACCCAACTGAACCAACTATGGCAAATTACTTCTGAGACTTTTAAAAATTCTGTTGGATAATAAAATTAAAACTACAGATAATACCAGGATCTGTTCCAACAAACATCATATTAATGGACTTTGTGATAATGTTTAAAACATTTTCTGATTTTTCAAAGAAGCATATAAGTATCAATGGCCAGTGCTCATTTGTCATTAGTAAGATGGCTGGTTTTTTTCGGGGCAACTCATTGTGCCTGGGATGGTTTTGGAGATAATTTCCCAAAAGATATTCCCCAAACTGTCATTCCAAGTAAAGAAATGTTGGATGTATGAAAGCTGCATTGTTTCCTTAGAGCTTTTGTCACTCACAGTTTGGACCCAAGGATTTAGTTTATTCTCTCCCTAAATTAGGTAATGTTGTGAGTTGGCACTGGCCTGCTGCCAGGCACCCATGAAAGCCACTCACTCCCCTCTGCAGCTGGACAGAGGAGAGAAAATTTAATTAAGGGTTCATGGGTTGAGATAAGGCCCAGGAGAAAGAGCACTCATCAAATACCATCACAGGCAAAACAGGATCAACTCAGAGATATAAAATGAATTTATTACTAACAAAATCAGAGCAGGATAATGAGAAGTAAAAGAAGCCATTAAAACCACCTTCCCCTCATCCCTCCATCCTTCCAGCTTTACTTCCTCCACCTCAGCAGTGCAGGGAGATGGGAATTGGGAATGGGGGTTTTGGTCAGTTCATCACCTGTGGCTTCCCCCACTGACAAGGGAGAGCAGTGCTTCTCCTGCTGCACGGGGGGTCCCTCCCACAGGAGGCAGTTCTCCAATTAACTTTTCTCCCCTCTCTCCATGGGTCTCCCACAGGGTCACAGCCTCCTCTCAGGCATCCACCTGCTCCAGTGTGGGTCTCCTCCATGGGCTGTGGGTGGATCTCTGCATCCCTGTGGATCCCCATGGGCTGCAGGGGCACAGCTGCCCCACCATGGTCTCACCATGGCCTGCAGAGGAATCTCAGCTCTGGTGCCTGGAGCATCTCCTGCCCCTCCTTCTGCACTGACCTTGGTGTCTGCAGAGTTGTTCTGCTCACATGTTCTCACTCCACTCTTCTCTGGCTGGAATTACAACTGCACAACAACCTTTGTCTTGATTTATCCTTAACTATGTTCTCACAGAGGCGTTACCAACATCTCTCATTGGCCTGGCCTTGTCCAGCAGCATGTCTGTCTTTGGAGCCATCAGGAGTTGGCTCTGCTGGACTTGGTGGAAGCTTCCAGCAGCTTCTCACAGAAGCCACCGCTGTGGTCCCCTGTGCTACCAAAACCAGGCCATGCAAACCCAATACAGGGGAAAGAAACCCCTTTCATTATATAATTCCAAGGAATCCCTGAGAAGAGATGTTGCCAGTAATTTTCCTTGCTTTTAGAGCAATCCTTGGCATAGTCTGGCTATAGGCATGATTCAAGGCACCATCAGTGAGCCAGAATTTTTTGAGGCAGCCTCTCCTGTTTCAGAGCATGAGACACTTCTTCCTTTTTTATTTTTCAATCATCATGGACACAAGCTGCTATATGCATATGCTCTTATGACCAAAGAACAGTCCTGGGAACTTCCCTTTTAGTAGCACAACCATGGCCAGAGGTCCCCATATACCACAGCCAAGCCTTTCCTTTGAGACATCTCTCCTGGGAAGAGTTTGTGCTGTTCCTCCCAATAACTGCTCACTTCTTTTTTTTCCTGTGGACTACAGGAACTATTGCTGAAGGCTACTGCTCCAGGTTCTGCTATGGAGACAGATCTGAGCCTCTTGTTCAGCCATGGAATATATTGCTCTTATTTTAGATAATTTTCAAATTATTTCCTAACAGCAGGAAAAGCAGAGGATGGAGACTGCAACACATGGCTCGTGTATATCCACTTTGGATCCCCAGGACCCCCTTTGCAAATGAGATCTTGTACTTTATAGAGCTTTGTTTTCCCAGTAGTAAAATATTTAAATGGATAACCACATATAAGCTACTCCTGGGGAAGAGCCAATTTAAGGAAAATCATCCAGGAATTCATTGCAAATGAGATGCTGCCTCTCCAAAGACTCTCTTTCTTGCCATCATGGTGACAGACTTGGGATGAGCTTTTAACAGAGAATACCAGAAAGTTGGGAACTTGCCCATTGTAACTTAAATAAGGATGGTTGGAACTATATAGACAAAAAGGGGTCTATCCCCCAGTTCTCCCCCAGGAAACTCCCCCAGAACAACTTATGTATCTTTCATGGCAAATAAAAAATAGTAACCATGTTATAAATACCAAGTACAGCAAGGTTAAGGTGCAATTCTTTGGGGCAGTTAACTACTCTAAGAGATTGTTATGGATTCTGTATTGCACTTCAGTCACAGAAAGGTGGCTGATGCCCCAAGCCTGTCAGTACTTCAGAGGCATTTGGACAATGCCCTTAACTACATTTAACTGTCAGTCAGCCCTGAAGTTACCAGGCAGTTGGACTAAATGATCTTTGTAAATCACTTCCAACTGAGATTTCCTATCCTACATCTATTTTTTTAATATAATTTTTATTAGACAGGTTATTGCAATGCTGTTATTTTCATTATATATGTATTTATACCCCAGTTGAAGATAGCAGTAAAACTACTATTGATTCATTATCAGGAATTCTGGGATATCAGCTTTAAGATGTGTTTTGCATCCACAGCTGGATCTGTTCACAGGTGTTCACAAGCATTGAAACTTATAAATCTACTGCACAAAAAAAGCCTAGTGTTCACACAGAATTTTTAAAGGGCACTACATAATCTGGTCAGGATCAGTCTATTTTGCTGCTAGAGTTGTTACAATGCAGAGAAAACTGCTGGTCAAGAGAATCAAAAAAATACTTCCAAGGAATAAATTGGCTTTTAGTCTTGGGAGAACAGATGTAATGCTCATGGAGCAGTACCTAGAAACAATCAACCTGTACTGATGGACAGAAGAGTTTCTCTCAGTGGTCAAGCACACCTACAATTGCAAAATATGTCTAGCCTGGAAAGTGAACTGATATATAAATATCTCTTAGGAAGACACAGAAAACTCTCTGTTACATGATGGGTTTTGTGACCTGTAGGGTTGCCCATCCACTTCAGCTTCCTCTTACCCAGTGCATACAGGCATGTGTTACCCAAGAAATGAGAGTGCTATCTACTGCAATGGTGAGGTGTCTCAAATTAGCCCAATGGCTTAACTTTCTCTTCTGGTTGTTCTAAATTCAAAAGTCACCCACAATGAGCATGTTTGTTTTTGATGGATTCAGTAGTCATTACTATTGCATTCATCAATTGGAGGCATTTCAAGGGCGCTGAAGTGTATTAATTGAAACAAGTTAAATCAGCAGTCATCTCTGAAATTATTCCTTTTCACTTTCTTTCTTGAACTAGTTGGCCCTTATGTCTTTGATTAAATCACCTGAATAGCATTTCATTGGTATTTCTAATTTATGCCACTATTCTGCTAACAGCCATCCATAAATGATCAGGGCTAATTTCCATCTGTGGACATTTAAGAAACACTCCTTTATTCTTTTTTTTTTTTTTTTTTTTTTTTCTCTTCAAGGAGTGAAGGTGCTTCTACAAAGGTTTGCTAACTCTGGAAGCTTGCCAGCCTTACTACAAATTTCCGCACTGTTCATGTGAAGAAGAATTGGGTATAGTGAATAAATGTATGCCAAACTGGCTACAGGTCTATGCAGGAGGTCCACAGAGGTTAAAGAAACTTGTAGGTCAATTGTAAGTAGTTCAAAGAATCCTTCATTTCTGCACTTTTGAGATTTTGCTTTCAGCTCCCTTATCTACCAAACTGAAATCCCATTTGGTACAAGCAGAACTTCAAAAAGTAGAGCTCCTATTTGGCTCCTAGAAATAACATCTTTCCTTCTTTGGCAACTACTGACCTGCTGGCCCTAGTGTCAGGAAGAAGTATTAATTATATTGCCAGTTTTAATCGCATCAAGGGAGAGGTCAAATCTTAAATAGCACTATAAACAGCTTTACACAAATCAAAGCCTCCCTCTTTTAGAACCTGTTAAAAACTTTGAGTAACAAATTCACAAAATCTATTTTGTTTTATTCTGGTGGTAACTTGGGAATTTTGCTTTATCACTGCAAATTATTTTAAAATCAAAAGAACACAATTTACATCTAGAGTAGAGTGCTTGTCTACTGGTACACTGTGACGTTTAGCTAAGGATCCACCAGCCTGGCCAAAGTCAAGAGCCGTCCTTGGAATTTAAGAACCTCTTTGAAGTTGCCATTTGAGTGACCTTTCTTGTCTTCTTAATGTCACACGAGCCAGTGAACTGAAGAGTAAAGTTCAGCTAAATCCAAAACTGTGCTAAGAGCACTACACATGCACTTCCTTCAATTTGCTTTTCTTCCTGTCGAGCATGACGAATTAATAGAGCCCTCTGAAGTTTACTGATGCAAAGCACTCAGTTGGATTCTCTTCCAAATTCAAATAATAGTATTCTTCTCTAGATCTTGATAACACTTTTAAGAAATTATGAAATTACCACCATTCTGGTTTCTCTGAAATAAAGGTGAAATAAATTCAGAAATACACTTCTCAGCTCTCTGTGCCAAAGCCATTCAGGCTCTCATGCCTGAGAAGAGAGCTTATTTCAAGACCTCCCACATCACACATATTATAATCACAGCTTATTCCTTGTCCGATATGGCAATTGCAGGCACAGAACTGCAGATACTGACTGGTAGAAACAACCATTCTGTATGTACCAATGTGGTAGGACTCAAACCAGCCTGAGTACAGAAACTGTCAGCCTAGTTGTCAGCATCACAGTATGCCCACTAAACCTTGTATTGCAAACAGTGCTCTTTTTTTCACTGGTTATGTCTTCTGAAGCATCCTTTAAAGGAAAAAGCCAATATGATTAAGTCTAGAGAAATTAGATACTCAGCTACTGTTTCATTGGGACATGACACAAAACCCTAAAAATTAACTCTCAATCTACAGCATTTTTTGCTGACATTCTTCTGATTCAGATATTTTAGGACTTCTGCAGTATGAAAACTGATTTGTTTGTTATTTTTTCCCTTTACAGGCAGGCTTGCAGAGATGATACACAGAAAATGTGATCAAACTTACTGACTATCCCATGGAAATCTGTTCTTTTGACAATTCAGCCCAGGCTAAAGTAGTCACCAAAGCTGCAGAAGGCTTTACTCAAAACTTATAGACCATGTTTTTAAAAATGGTCAACACTCAGTACTTCCTTTCATGTTTCCTTCCTTGCAGAAGTCTAAGTCCTAAATGCTGCCAGATACACAAGTGTGTTAAACTTTTAGTCCTGCAGCTCTGCTTTTATTCAAGCTTGTTCAGCTCATTGTCCATCCCTAAGAGACCCTTAGGTCTCTTGACCAGAGCTGTTCCCCACCCTGTGCTGGAGTTGTTCTTCCTTTCCAGGTACATACAGGCCTTTGCTTTTGACCTGATTGAACTCCAAAAGGTTCCCATCTATAAGATCAACAAAAGTTAAAAAAAAAGCCCTAAGTCAGGAATACCAGTACACATTTCCTTTATTCCTTGCTTCTGGTTTAGCACTTGCTAACGCTGCATGCTCTTTCATTTTTCATAATTAATTTAAATTATGAATTCTTAATTTGACTAAATTAAAAAAAAACCAAGCAAACCTTTAAAATGAGACTTAAGGACCTGCTAGTCCAAAATTGTATTTCAAGCAAAACCATTTCCTTATTTATAAACTTGTTCACAGCTACGGTGACCTTACGCTAAAATTCCTGCTTAAAGGGAGAAGAATAAGTATGAGCCAATTACCTGTACACAAAGAAATGCAATACCAAAAATATTATGGTTCTTATTGGAGATATTTAAATAATTTCATTATAACGAAAACAAACATTCAGAAACCTTTCCCCTTTATTTCTCAGTTTTGTTCCATTGATTTAAACAAGTTAAAACAGTAGACAACCAAATGATCACCAAAAGGTCACATCATAAAATTATGTTTTCACATGTTTGGGGCTTTCGTAAAACCATCTGAAGTTTCACTGTTTTATTTCTGTTTCATGCTGCTTTTATCTGTCCATACTTGGGTATTTGGACTTGAAATTGAATTCTTCAACGGTGTTGGAGAAAACAGGGTATGGGGAGATTCAGTCAAGAGCATTGGTCAGATATTTTGTTCCAGTTAAAGAATTTCCATTATACAGGAGCCACAAAACAGTGAAATATTAATGTCACCACATGAATGTTCTGATTTTTAAGTAAAAGACCCACATGCCATCTTCTCCCACTCTCAAATTAGTTTAACCCCAACCCATAAAAAAAGACCCCAAACCAAATAAACACACTTACCCATAAAAATATTACTGTTTAATGGGAGTTATTAAAATGTTCTATCCCCAACATTATCTGCTGATATATCCCCAATACATCACATATGTTTGCAAATCCTCAGAATGAACAAAAACAGAAACTCATGTCTCAGCCTAGGTGGGTATTGTAACCTATTGTAAACTGGATAGAAGAGAAGTAATTATTCCTCCCATTGGAAAGGTGGTATCTGTCACCTTCAGAAGGTGTACTCTCTATGTTTGCATAGAGAGGATTCAAGGCTCAGAATAACAGAAGTCCACATTGGGTTTTCATTTCCCCAGTAATCGCAGTTCTGGGCCATTATCAGACATCTCAAGCACAGGTCACGGAGCAGAGTCTTTGCTTCTCCGTGTCCTGCTTGCTGACTCCAGCCAACGAGGAGAAGCTGTCCAGAGGAAGAACTGCACAGAAGTTGGTGGATTTAGTAGTATTGTAGTTGACCCAAAAACCAAGCAGTAGACAATTCAAACTGGATGCTCAGAATCAGCAAACTTCAATGACAACAATTTATCTCTATTTCTCTTTATAGAAAATAAGAGTACCAATCTCTCTCATGTGAAAAGACAAAAATTCTTATTTGAAAGACACAAGAAACAACAGTGATAAGCACCACTGGAGAGCCCCAATGGAATTAATAATTTTCTCTCCATAACAAGACTTGGCAATCCAGCAATAAGTGAGACCTAAGAGCATGTAACAGGAAAAGTTTCCAATAGCTACTTTACACACATGCAGGACTGGGGGTGCTCACAGAGTGGGTAAAAAATGGCCACACCTTTGTAATTAAGCACTCTTATCAAGATGGACATACACACAGGAGCCAAGTTAAAACTGTACAGGCAACCTTAATTATGACTTTTCCTGACTTTGAAATTAAAAATGCAGAACTAGATTAAAAGAACATGATTAAGATTGCAATGTCATTTGTCAGTGGTGCCATGAAAAAACAGGCACTATGATGCAAAGTGAACTTGACCTTAGCAGAAAAGAGAATCATAAGACAACATTTTGGGTCACTGTATTTTTTGTAATCATAAATCTAGATTAAGCAACAGCAAATACCAAAATTTAATAAAAATTGTTAATGGTAATGAAGAAACCATCTTGCATAAACCAGCAACATCTATACATCTGCTTTTTTGGTTAATTATTGATTTCAAACTATGTTTTCATTGCTTATCTATTCCACTTAGATGTAGTGTCCTCCAGTCTCCAAATTAATCCATTCTTGTTTCCTGCATTATGTACCTACATTTTTGGTGAATGGCAGAGTCAACACACAGATTTTCTTTTAAAACCTGAATGAAATAAAAACATACTGTTTGATGCCCCAGATTTATTTCACAAACTTGACTTAAATTATTCACTAAGTTCAACTGCTCATTCAGTATAATATAGTCTTAGTAACTGATTGAAAACCCTATACCTGTTAGAGAAAACATAAATCCCCCCATGCCATTCTTGCCCTGGAACAGCTAGGAATGGATGGATGTTTTTTAAACACCCCTAACCACCCCCAACTCAGCCATCAAGAGCACCTGCAAAGGGTCATAACTACACTCTCATATTTAAGGCTATCTGAAACATTGGAAAGGAAAAATCTTCCCATCCAGTTTTGGAAGAATCTGAAGAAGGACATGAACCTGAACTGATGGCTTCAAGAACATACAGCCATGGCAAGAACAAAAGCTGTCACCATGAAAACAGTCTGCAAATAGAAAACCTGAGACATTCCTCACCTTGCAGCAATTGGAGCATAGAAGAAAACATGGAGATAAACAAGGGAGTATCTGAAAAGAGAAGAAAGCACACAAGCAAAGGAGGGTCATAAAATCAGACAGATAAGAAACAGCTATGTATTCTTTGCAAAGAGGACTGAAAAGATAACTGTACCTGAGATAAGCTTTAATGGGAACAGGCCAAGGCAATAGTACCATGGCATAATTTCAGACTTATGTAAGAAAACATCTGAATTTACAATTCATATCTATTTCCTTGTCTCAGTATGAATTATATATGTACATAATATGTATGAATTTTATGAAGGATTGGGAAAACTTATGGACTTCTAGATGGACAAGAGCTTATCTAGGAACATGTATAAAAATTAAGGGCATTTTTCTTATCTGGTGCAGTTGTCTGCTACGGCTAGGCCTATAAGCAGCTCTAGAGATTGATTTAAATTAGGTCAAAAAATGGATTTTTAAAATATAATATTATTATATAGTGTAATATCATCGTAGCAAGAATCCATTCTGAGGAAGTATCTGAAGCATACTGAAATCATAAGAAATGTTTCCAAAGGATTCACTGAACAACAGGTATTTTCCTCCATTTGTGCTGCTAACATATCCACAGAAAAAGTGCAGGACTTGTTCAGTATAGCTGTCAGGTACGAATCCAGTCAAACTAGAATTTGTCTCAGGATGATGTGATTATGTGCAAAACATGCCTCCCTCTTGGGCTGCTCCTGTATCCTCTGAGGAACAGGTTGAAAATATATCTCAAGTTGAATGGCTGACTTTGTAGGGGAATAAATTTTTGAAATTAATTAAACTTTGTATTTTGTTGTTTCCCCTCCTCTGCAAATTAACTAGGAGTAGCTTAAAATTTTGATGTTTTCACTTAAATCAGAAATCAGACATATAGTCTGATTCTGAGCAAGTTCAAAAATTCCCTTACTGGGGATTTTTTTTCCTGTTATCTGAATGGTTAAACATAGTAGGATAATTTTACATTTGAAAG
>WBNO01024491.1:24345-49611 GCA_013400575.1 Peucedramus taeniatus
CCCCCCCCGACTATTTCCACAAATACTTACTTACCTGTATTTAACATTTACTGTTTCTATGAAAAATTCTGCCAGCAAAGCTTTTTACAAAAAGAATGTCCAAAGTAGATGGAGGGACACAAACATGGAATGCAAGTATATATCTGAAAGCATTTTCATGCTGTTCACCCACATTCCCTTATTTGCAAGGGCAGGAGCTATTGTGTAGCTTAAGCCATAAGTGGCTTGATTGCCACTTATGGCAATCAAGCATAACTTGTCACAGATGTCCTGGTAAGTTTTGATACAATATGAAATCAGTCAAGATTCAAACAGGTCTTGGTCACTAGTCTCTTCCTGGGGACATTACTCTAAGGCAGCCTTTAGAGACCTACAGTTTTTATTGGCTTCATATCTCACAAACTAAGTATTTCACCCAGTCTTTTACATCACCTAGCTATCCTTGCTCATTATCTACCTAGGTATGTTAACCAGCATTTCTTATATGAAATAAAAACATGTTATTCTGACACTGCAGTTACTGTCTCCTAGCAACAGAACTTCTTAATAAGGCACTTGTTATTTTCAGGGGTCTATCATGAATACTTTAAATAGCCTAAGTTTTTTGTATAGATTCCCTAACTTGATCAATTATTTTCTTCATAAGTTTGATGACCTATGAAAATGTTTTATAAGTACCATAATAGCACAATAATGTGATCTGTAAAACACAAATCTCTTTGTACTAATGTTTAATATCAACACTGCAGTTAAATTGAGTGGAAAAAGTTATTTCTCACATTACCAGGGATTTCTGTTTGGCCAGTTCTATTCTCAAGAGTACAGGTCCTCATAAGCATTTTTGTAAATTATTACAGTAGATCACAAGCATACCATAAAAAGAGAGGAGAGATTCATGTTGTATTAGTTCTTTTCAAATAAAAACAGTGATCTTTCTGGCTTTGATCAAGACATGAAAAGTGGATGTTTAAAGGTAAGTGACAGTAGAAAAGAAAGGAAAGCAAAAATCTGAGAAAATAATGGGAAAAGCCCAACTGAAATTACTTAGACTTGCAAACCAGATATGTGGTGAATTTAAAACAAAATGCTAAGGTAACAGAACACAATATAATTTGTATCTGATGGACTATTTCATTCTTGTAAACTTTTTTTGTTCTTGTCAATCTTATAAAATTATACCTTCTCAGGGTAATTGTTGAATTCATGCAGAAATAAGTGCAATGCAATTTTACTTCTAAATACAAATCATTCATTTGTGAGAAATGAGTTTGAAAAAACATAATGAAGGTATTTATTACTTCAATAATTTTTAAAATTGGTCAAGGTGATCTAATGTTCATATTTTGGTGACAGTGTAGACATCATTGCAATTGTCACCTGCCAAAGACTGAATACACATATTAAAGTTATATATTTCACTAATGTACCAAGTTGCACTGTCAATTTTCAATCTGTCTGGCCCATGGTTTATCTTCAGGTGGACTTCAGGTACATCAATACGCAGAATGAGTCATCTAAAGAGAGGAAAAAGCAGACAGAGGAGAGAACTGAACTCCTGTCCAGCTCCAAATACACTGACCTACCACAAGGTCATGAAAGCCTGCTTGGGAAGAGAAGGCTCCAGAGCAGCTGAACAGGCAGGACATTTCACAGGCAGGACAATTTTCTTCATTCCACTACTGAAAAGGGTGATAAAGAGGAGTTCCTCTGGCAGCAGCTTCCTTTGGTAGCCTCTGACACATTACTAACCCCTGTTCCCCTGATCCTGGAGGACCTCAAGATGCTGGAGGAGGATATCTGGAAACCTATGTAATAAATGTCCCTTTTTCCTCAAGAGCAAGGAATTTGCTAAATCTATAAGGCTAGCTGTGGGTGAGCTAAAATGTCACCGGGGGACTCAGAGGGAGGGTTTGAGTTGAGAAGTACTGAAAAGTCTATTGTAATAGAGGGAATTTCATTGCTTCAGTTGGCCCCATCTTTTTCAAATCTCACCCTCCCAAGTCATAAACTTGACTGGGTAGCCTGAAAGATTTTCCAGTCAACAGAATAACTGGCACAAACACTGTGCTATGTAAGCCAGTCTCATAACAAAAAAATTCACTCCACTAAACTTTTTGAAGAACATTAAAAAAAAATTGCCCAACAATGAATACTAAGTTGCCTAACAGGTGACACAAATTGAAGATATTCCTATATAAAGGAAAAAATCCCAAATTATTTGAGATGTAACTGAAACAATGGAATTCAGGTTTACCAGTGACACAGTACATCACTGTCTACACCCGCCTTTCGGCGATAGCCTGGAATTGAAGAGCTACAGCACACAAACCCAGACATGGGATACTGCAGGTCATCCACCCCTTTCAAGTAGCAACTATCACCAGAAAAACAGATAAAATCTTTCTTTAATGGCTGCCCGTGTTGTAGAGAATTGGACAAAAATATTCTTGTATTTAATATCATTCTGGTAAACAGTTTACACTTAGATTTTAAAAAAAAAACACAGTTTGTTTAGTGAGCATATGCAGCAGCCACAGAGATAATGCAATACTGAGTTACGCTGACAAAAGAATTAAAAACTGACTTTAAAAGTTAGTGGCTGGTTTGAAAAACAGTTATTATGTTGTGTTTATTTCCTTCAAGCAGCATATGGTACAGAAAATACTAAGCAAGAACTTGTAAAAGGTAAAGTTTTAATCATGACTATGATCATGATATTTAAATAACAATTATTGTTATTATTAATATTAAAATTGCTTTGAAAGGACTGATGAAAGCCACAAATATATAAATATTGAGAAAGTAAAGATAATGACAGTAGAAGCTACTATTTTCTAAAGGATGCAGGGCTTTTCAAAATGTTGTTAAATAAATCTCTTGGAAAAATAAGGTCATTTGTACATGATTACAAAGACATAAAAATGGGTTTCATTGTTAGAAATCTATAAAAGGTTTAAAGAAAAAGTGGGAAGGTGGCGCTGATATTGGCTCCTAAGATATCTAGACAGATAAAAACAACAACAAAAAAGTATAAGAATAAAACTATTTCAGTCAACAAGTTCCATGGTAACTAGGTCTTCCCAACTGAATCACTAACCTTTTCTGACAGACATGAGTTAAGTAATAACATTTCTGTTGATAAAATACTTAGATTTTTTTTTTAATTGCTTAGTACTACATGACATCTTGATTTTAAAATCTTACTGTTTTAAAAATGACAGTATACACTAGTAGCATGAACATCTAACATGTACTGAGAGTCTCAAAATCTACTTTACCAGCACATCTGAAAATGAACTGGCAAAACATCAAAGAACTGGACAACTAAACAGTGAGGTTCTTCAAAGATCCTTTTAGGTCTAAATCTCATTAATATTTTTAATCAATGATTTGAGGATATTTTTGATGAATGAGAATCTTTGGCAGTTAAATACATTAGTTGACAGAGATTTGTGAAGTGGTAGGTAGGTAATGAGGGAGCTGCTTACTCCTACAAACAATCTGAATAATTTGCTTAAGTGGACACAATTCATGAAAATGCTTTAAATAGATCCCAACACACACAAAAATCCTCTCTAAAGAAACAACACAGGTTACAGTTCATGGGTGGGATTTTCTCAGTTCACTCCTTTTACTGAGGAGAAGACAGAAAGGATGGTGGTTTTACAGGGTGGGATTTTTCCTCATTTTAAAAATCCAGCTGCTTGCAAGATTACATTTAGACGAACAAGGACAAAACTACCCTCAGTGGCTTAAATCTGAAGGTAGAAGAAGAATAACTTAATAGTCCCAGTTCAACAGTGCAGTCTCCTGATCTTCCCATTTTCCCTGAGTCTGGTGATGTTCTGGATACCTTTATCTGGGGCAGGGGGGAGAGGATGTAAATGGGCATTTTTAACCTAAAACTTTGGTTACCTATCCCTGTGTTTTTGTCAGCCACAGAAGAGCCAGGAGCTGTCCAGCTGAGAACACAACTCTGCAGAGATTTCCTGTTCAACGACACGTGCTCCAACCAGGCAGTGCTCAGCCTGAGATTAGTTCAGAGCATTTCAGGGTAAGTGCACAGGAGCCCACCACCACCAAAAGCACATCCCAGCAAGGGCAGGATGAACAACGTGTGCAGGCCCAACACAAAAGCTCAGTCCCAGAATCATACAACTGCTTCAGTTTGGAAGGGACATTAAAGACCATACAGTTCCAATCCCCCTGCCATGGGCAGGAATGCTCAATGTCAAAGGTATAAAAACAAAAACCCTGCAGTGCACTAGGCCCAGACACCTGAAATACCAAGTGACTGGGAAACAATATACTTTGAATTTCACTTTACTGTACTGTCTAGTTAATTGCAAAGGCATAAAATAATAATCTTGTGCATGCTGGCATCAGTACTGCTCTTACAAAAACATTTGCAAAACAGAGAAGTTTATGCTTGAAAATGTGGCTTTCTATGTATTTTAAGGAGAAATTTACATTCTAAGTCAGTTTAGAAGGTCCCTAAACTTGGCAAACATAAAAGCAGTAGTATTAACTGCAATAGTATTTGGCAACTTCTGTAAGCTATCAACAGTTTGAAATCTTCAAATGAGTAAGAAATAGAGAGCATACAACATAACCAAGTTCACAAATACAATTATTGCAAGGCATGTCTACAGCATGAGTGGAGAGAGTTCAAACATCCAAGCCTGACCTTGCTCATTTATTTAATTTGCCAGCAACACCCAGGTGAAATAACCCTGGTCCAAAAGTGTCAGTGAAGCACTTCTCTTTTGCTAATGAATCTTCTGTGGCAGAGCTCAGTAGCTCAGGTGCAGAGCCCAGTTCCACACCTATTTCACTTCCATCCCTGGTACTGTCTCAGACATTCCCTGGGGTGTCTCTGCACTGCAGGAGATTTATTGACTCAATCAAGAGGTGCTGTGACTTACACTGTTAAGCACTGGCTGTGAAGGAGAAGGATGTCATTCTAGTGCTCAACCTAAAACCTAGACTGGCTTTCCTGTCTTTTGGTGAGCATTGCAAGAAAAAGCAGAGCTGTGCCACCACACCCACGTAACTAACATAATCCACTGGGAAACAAAACATAAGCTCTGATGGAAGCAGCCATCATTAGCTGCATCTGAAACATTCTTCCTTTTGAATTAAAGGCAATGTCCAGTTCCGTTCCTATGTTTAAGTATTTCTTTATGTGCCTCAAAAAAGCAAACAAAAAATACCCCAACACTGCAGATGTGAGAAGGTGGAGGCAATGTCGAAAAATCTAGTAATTAGTTCATCAACAAGAACAAAATTTGTCAAATAAGTGTGTTATACTACAAATTTCTCTACTCTGGATGAGATTCAGTGCAGAAATACTTGTGTCCTTGAGTCAGCAGAACCTTTCTCCACCAAGAACAGTGGGACCAAGGTTTAACTCAGAATATCTGTTAATCACAGGGACAGAGTAAGATTTATCGCATCTTTCATTTCTCACTTTTTAAGACTTTGGGATGATTTTCAGGGAAGACGCTCAATTTAGGGGACTGTTACTTAGCAACTATAATCTGTTTTAAAACAAAGCTGTAGCCTGTGCTTTTTTTTTTTTTTTTCCAGCAAGGAAATAATAGATCTCTATCCTTATGTGCTTCTTACCAAATAAATAGCTAAGCAAACACCTAGACAACATCAGTGGAAGGCTGCAAGCAAGCTGCTGGTCAGAGAAGCATCCTTACATTGTTTGACCCTTTCCTCATTTTGCAATCATGACAAAGAAAGTCTCAGTTCTTATAAAAACCCCCAAAAAATTATTTGAAAAAAATGTCCTCCAGACACTGGCTGCAGGGTGATACAGAGCAGCCATGCCCATGGATGTGGGAAATATTATGCTTTTGAAAAAAATGGGAAAAGTAGGGCTTTGTTCTCTGCAATAAAGATGCAGAAATAGCAAGAAAAGCCAGGGAATATGCAGTACCTAACTCTCAAAATCAAATATCAGACCAGAACAACTTTCTTTCTCTACCCATCTAAGACTCAAACAGAGATCCCACAAAGCTGCCACGCATACTGGAGCTAAGCTGGCTCCAATTGTATACTCTGAAAGATTTTGGTGCTCCTAATCATCATACATAACATCCTGAGCTACCCAAAGGCTTCAAGAAAAGGACAAGGCAACAACATATGGCCTAAACAGACTGTTCATGTCTTCTCCTAAACAAGGCACAGCTTCACCTTAGACTGACCTTGCAATTACAGGCTATGGGGAACAGTTAAGCACTTGAAAACAGCACAACAAATGGCAGAGACAGGGAAAGACTCAGAAATACTGAATGCAGAGAGCCCTTGATAGGTAAGCTGTGAATTCTGGTCGCAGTGTCTGAGACAATCCTGCTCCACTCAGACCACTTGCTATCAGAATCTTAACATGCAACCTGGAAGCAGAAGAATCCTTTACAGTACCCCTTCCTTTGCAGATGAAACAATGATAAAAGTTCCTTCAGAAATGAGCTTTTAGCAATTTGAAGACATGATTCTGGAAAAAAAAAAAAACCTCCCCAAAGTGATAAATTTAAATAACTGCAAAGTAAGCTAGGTGGGTTAACATCCCAGCTTCCTCCAGCAGCAAGAACAGAATTGGAATAGTTTTTCCAGAGCAATTATTGAGTAGCTAAGGAAAATTGCAATGCCACCTCAAATAACTCATGTCTATATGACTCAGTTCAGGAATATTAATAAAAGCCACACATCCAGAGCCTGAATTGATTAGAGTTTAGGAGATACTGGATTCTGAGCAATAACCTCCCAAATTTACCATAACTATTCTGCACCTTGTGTCATTCATGTGGGGCAAAAATAACTTGTCAACTCTTGACAAACCCCTAAATCTTAGAAATATGCTATTTTAAACTGTGAATTTGTTTTGGCTTTCTTAACTAGTCTTGAGCACAAAATCTTAGTGATAAGAATGTCCTTGTATCACTCCTAGACTAGAAATTGGAGTTGATGTATGATTTCTTTTAAAAGTACAAACATTAACATACATGTATCTGAGGTGCATCAAAAATAAACATAATGATTATTTGCAAATATGCCAAAATCCAAATTGATCTTGTAATTTAGTGGAAAAAAATTATATACACTGACCAATCTACAGGACTACAATTAGCAACAAGTATGAGAAGTAATTTGCATTTCTTGCCAGAAAACCAATATCCTTCTTTTACCCCCTCTAAATCAGAACTGGCTTTACATCGAGTGCTAGAGCTTAGGAAAGCTAAAATATGTTTTCCTCTGTCTTATCCTTGTGTTTCACTCTGAAGGGGTTATTTCTCCCAGGAACACAGTAACAGCTGCTGGCTCTTTCTTCCATGATTTCACATGACACATTTCTCACTGGAGCTCTTTATTCTTATTGCCTTACTGCTTTAAGGTTTTTTTTTTTTCAACAAGTTCAATGCTATATACATAAAAATTAGATATGAGGAGTGAGGGAAAAATCCCTTTAATTCAACAGATTGCATGAAATGCCTCTGTGACTGAAGATGCTACAGCCATAGCTGAGTTTTGGGTGCAGGGAGAGCATTTATTTTATTTCATTTTTTTAAAGGTGCAATATGTTTTAGAAAATGTTTATGTGGAGACTTGTGATTTTAAAACTGCCATTCAGTTTCCCACCTCCATCAGATCAGGTCAAGAATCTTGGAGAATTTACCTCAATGAGGCAGGAAAGAGGTCCCCCCATGGGGGAAAAAAGCCCATAAGAAAGATTGCTACACAACCACAGTGCTGTGTGAGAGCACACTGCTGCTAGCAGAGGGCATCAGCCAGGGTTTGCTCACATTAGTATGGCTAAAAACCAAGGGGATAAAATTCAGTCAATGACACAGTACCCTGATTTAACTTTCACAAGTTTCTGACTGTTAAAAAACATCGTGTTCACATTTTTACATCCTAAAATTAACATTACATCAATTAGTTACAGTTTCAACTTTGAGGACTCAGAGCTGTTGCAGCCAAAGACAAGAAAGGAGCCCCCAGGAGGCCACTCAACCCTCACTTGTTTATTCAAAACATGAACACTAAATCTCATTGATCTTTTGATCACTAGAAATTATTGGTAAGCTCTGCATTAAACCAGGCTGCTGTAAATTGGAGTTGACAGTATTATCACTAAAAGAAATGCATGAACTCTGTGTTTGCCAGAGTGTGACCTCCTGGACAAGTGGTGTAGCACTGCAAGGAGTGAGATTTTTAATTCAACTACCACAATCATGCAAATTATTTCAATCACACAATTAATTTTGCTAAATAACATTTTTTCACACTAAACATGCATTGTGATTTAAAAGTTAAAGAACCCAAAAGGATATCAGTGCAACATTCCCATCTTCAGGTGCAGGGTCACAAGGCTCACCTGCATCAGGGTTAATGCCCTTCCATCCAGCCTCCTTCAGTGAAACCATCCTTTGCAGACATTCTCACACTAGCTTGCATGCCAGCAGGATACAAATTTGAAAGAACAAAACCAGAAATTAAATATTAATGTTAAGACCAGAGAAGAAACCCTATTAACAAAGCGAGCAACAAGAATTTTTATATTACAGGCAGTAAAGAGATTACAGAACATAACTGGCAACTGATTTGGGAAGCTGGCATGATTGCTAGGTTTGCTAACCAACTGTATATGAACATCTTTCTCTGGTTTTGTCATTTTGTTGGGGATTTTTTTGTGTACTTGAAGATTACACATATTGTTCCTTAGTCAGGGTGTTGTGTCACCACCTCAATGGTAAAGAATTAAGAAAGAAAGAAGACAGAAAGAAAGTTACTTAATCCTTTGAAAGTTTTTTGTTGATATGGACCAAGGGTGACATTCAACAAGAGGCAAATGACATGGTTAAAATTATAAACAAGGAAAATTGCTTTGACAACCAAAGCTTTTATGAAAATGTGGGAACTAGCATACCATGTCTGAAAGGTAGGCATGTACCTGGGAGGAAACTGGGGACACCTAGAGGAGTTCCAATTGTTAAAATTTGCCATTTTTGTACATTACTTTCCTCTTACAACAGCTAATAAGAATGATGTGGTGTATCTACATACAAGCATTCATTTGATTAGTGACATGTTTATGTTACATTATCTTACAATCAAAATAGTTCACTTGAGTTTGAAAAGCCAGAAGAAATCCTCTTGAGAAGTAACCTCAAGATAAATCTACAGATGAACTGAAGAATTTTGTCTGTTTTTTAATTAAGGGATAGAGCCAGTAAGTGCCTTTGGAGTTTGAAAGACTGGCACCACAGTCCTGAGTTATTTTAGGCACCTGTGTTACAAAGTAGAATTGGGAACCTGGCACCTCCCTCCCTCCTTGAAGGATACCCTGAGCAGAGCCTACCAGTCATCCCAAATAACACCCACTGGTACTTGTGAAAAAAATTATTCATCTCTTCAAACAGAGCCACAAACAGAGCAGTCAGAAAACAGGGCATGACTCTGCAGGCACAGAGTAGGAGGCAAGGTCTTATCTTCTGGCTCCTGCTGCTTTGGGTTAGAATAAAAATCCACCTGGTTTAATAATCTATTTCCTGCTATGTTCAGTAGGCCATAATTAGAGGAGAATATAAGACATGGGATGAGAATAAAGTGATCCTTCCTGGCCATAGAGTGTTGATTGCCCCAAGTTAGAAGGGAAAGGGCTTTCTAAGCCAAGTGTGGCAACTTTTAACAGCAAAAGTACTCTTTATGAATTCTTCATTAATTCCATTATTTTGTCTCTCAGACCATAATATATGACCAAGTTTCACAATTTCATCTGTTCACAGTAACATTTTTCTAAATTTGGCTGCTTCTCAATTCTTCAGGTGTGAGTAGTGGTGAGTAAACATTTCCTCCCCTCCATGTTTTTTTTTTGTAGGACCCTGTTGAGCACAGTAGCAGCTCCTTAACACTTGATCATCTCTACTACCCTTTTCTAGTTTAGGTGACATCTCTATTGAAGCACAGAGACCAAAGCTGAGTCCAGTATTCCAGATATGATACACTGAAGATTTATACAGTAAAATAATAAGGTTTTTTGTTTTGCTCTTCATTCACAGATAAGTATTTCCTAACATTTGTCTTTGTAAGCTTCTATATTTTTTTATTTTTTCTGAGCAGTAAGTTCAGTTCTTGGGGTGAAGAGGAAGACCAAGATTCCCTTTTCTGTAGTCTTTCCCACACCTTCCCCTGCCTTTATGTTCAGAAAACAATGCTAGAACAAAAAGAAAAACCAAGAAGGTCAAATACCCTCTTCATCCTCAAATTCAAAAACTTGCTACTGAAATAACAGCCCCCACAGGCAGGAAAACAAGTAATCCTGATAATTTTCCTTTGTCAAACTAAGGAATGATTTATAGTGATAGATATTACCTGATAGAGCACTTTTCTGTAGTAAAATGAAAACTCAACATTCAATTTTCTGAGAAAAAAAAACAGGGGGAGGTGACCCAGCTTCTATTTCTGCAGCTACTCCACGGATCATTCAGCAAAAGATCCAAGGACACGATACAATTCCATCACATTTTCAATGACACCAGATCTAAAAACTTCAGAAAATACCCAATTTAGACACTTCCCAAACTGATTTTAAAAACAATCGTTTAAAAGAAACCCTCCTCCCCACTGAAATTTTCCACATCAGTCTTGGGGTTTTGGTTACAAGGACAAGTTTTTAGAAACACCAAGATTACATCAGGCAGCTTGTCTGATTCCTTTATGATGCTAAAGGGGAAAGTTGAGCCCAAACTAGACTCACACATCTACAGTCAGGAAGCAATTTGAAGCACAACATCCACAACTTTATTGACTCATTCTGCACAATGCTGCATATGTGTGTGTATATATATATATATATATATTCTCCCTTACAGGTCAGAAGATGGCACTCTCTATATTTACTATCTTTGTGTTTTGCACACTTGTCAAAAAAATGCTGCATCTCCTGAACCATAGTAGTAGGTCACAGGTCCTTAGAGCTTCCCTTAGAAGGGAGCTCTGTGCTTTACCTACTCCTCAGTGCCGATTTCAGTTTTCTCATGGCACACAATCTGGTCAAGTTTGTTCATTAGGACTTGTAACCCATGGAAACACGAATTGCACATATGGTCTGTACTTTATGCAGTTAATGGACAATCCACTCTCCCATCAACAGTGCAATGGGCCTCAAAACTGGCCCTTTCTACAAAGGCCAAAAATGGTTCAGCATTAACAAAGCATCTGCATATGACAGCAAAATGAGGCCTATGTTTAAACAGAGCCCTCTTCATTTACCTGGTTGGGTCACTATCTATTTATAGTCATATTGACTTCATTTATTTGTTTGTCTTTCATATTTGTAAAGCCAGCAGAGCCATGGAAAGGCAGACCAAAAGCCTTTCCTGTGCACAACATGTACATAAAGATCCTTCAAACTGAAACCACTGGATAAAGTTTTATTTATGAAAAGAATAATAAACTAGCTGGAAGTAAAAGATAACAGTTCCACAAGACACACTACAATGCAAAAATAGATACAATCCAGAAGAGAAAGTGAATCTAGGGCTGGCTGCTCACAAGGGCACCTGGAGAAGGGAGGCAGGTCTGGATTCCCTGCTGTGCAGAGCACTACTCTCATCTGGTCAGGACTGCAAAGCATCACACCACTGAAGGAGTCTCACATGGAAGCACTTGTTTTCTATAAAAGCCCACTTCACACAGCAAGCTAAGAGTCATGAATACTGAGCAAGTCTAAACCCTTGTTTATCCTCACAGATCAGATGGGATCAGAAACAAAGATGAGAAGAAAATACACATTTCTTTTTTGTTGTGCACTGTTATAGCAAGCACCACCCCATCAACCCAATGGTATGAACACATAACACCAACATAGTCCTTTAATATTTCCTTTTTTGAAAATGTTTCTAAACTATAATATATTAAATTTGATAAATACAATTACTACCAGCATTTAATTGATTCTTGATTACAATCAATTATATTTCTGAAACAATCAAGCAACCTACAATTAAAAGTAATTTGCTCATTAGCATGCCCCTACTCGACAATTACACAAATGCATTATTTATGTAATTAGATACAAATACAGTTCATTATTCCACCTTTTATTCTATTGTTGCAAAACTACCCATGTAGAATCTTGCTTTATAACTCTCCTTGCTTTCTATTGACATAGAGATTGCACATATTTTATTTACCCAATTTCAAATTAGAAATCAAAACCTGAAAAAGACTCAATCCCTACAAAAACTGTGATTTAAACAATCATTTGTCATATGGGTGAAAAGTAAAGGTAACAAAATATTTTGTAGGGGAAAAATTCCTATAGAGCTAAAAAAGGCAGCTGTGAATTTTTTGAGGTTTCAAAAATGGAAATTATAATTTCTACATGCTAAGGCTCTTATATGAGAATTTGAGGGTGAGCATGAAACAGGAGTTAGTAAAAAATTACTGTGATTAGAGCTGCTTTCAAGACCAAAACCAACTAACCACGTACTTACTCTATAATGGCATAAAAACCAGTTCAGAATTTGACAGTCATAACCATGAATTAAGGATATGATTTTCAGATGTTCAGATTTTACAACAACACTTATGGCTACAATTGTCCAAGCTTGCTAAGAAAATGTAATAAAATCCACAAACCAAACTCCACACCAAAATAGTGCAATAATGTAATAAAATCCACATCAAAACACCACAGCCACACCTGGTCAGACCAAAGAAGAAAGGACAGATTTGTGAGAACTGGGAGGGGCAACTCTGGCCTGAGAAACAGAGGAGAAGAGAAAGGCTCAATGAGCATGGTGGTCTGTCTGCTAACTGATAAGGGTACTGCAATAATTGCAGAAATAAAAGTGAATATAGAGAAATAAAAAGACCTTTCCCCTGCAGAAGACTTAATAAAAAAATCTGCCAGACCCATTGCCATGGGGCTCTGAAGCAATGGCTATTAATACCTCCCTTCTGATCCCTCATGTGGAATGACTGCCACAGAATTTAAACCCCAAGATTCCTGAAATTTTCTATGCTTAAGTTGCACCAACCCTCATTTTTCAACAGCATTACACTTTATTTCACATACTTCATACAAATGTTTTTAATATTTATCATTACAATGATCATTAATAATTGCTTATACACACATTGTCATTAAAAATAAAAAGAAATATTAGACAAGTGCGTTGGTATCTAACTGCTGCTGGTTTCACTTTTCTTTATGAGAGCTATGTAATAAAGCTCCCAGGGTTAATGGAGAAGAAGTTATTTTTCGGGGGAGCTCCCAGGCAAACCCCTTCCCTCATCTTCCATAGCCCTGGTGCATCCCTCAAGTGAGCTCACTAAGCTTCCACTCTCAGTTGCTGTACAAATAACAGAGCATAAAGATAAGATATTCAATAATTGCTCATCCTTGCACTCTTTAAAAGTTAGAAACTGGGAATGGCAGGGAATGGCAGGAAATAAGTGATTGTTGCTCCATCCATAGAGACAGTTGAAGATGTAGCACCCTTGTGGTTACCTCAGACGCCATCACAAATGATTCTTCCTAATTTTTAGGACACTCTGATGGTGCTAAATCTTCACTCATTCCTTCAAGCCTGGATGAATCATCTAGAACTTTGGTTTTTTGTGTGTTTCTTGTTTTGTTACACAGGCCAGTAAACCACAGTCAGAAGCAGATACTTGGAGAAAAAAATCAGCACAACTCAAGATAAAGAGAATAAATCAATGAGATAAATTAGCATCATAGTTCTTCAACAGCCTTGGTGCTGAAAGCTATGCCCCTACTTAGTTTGGCAGTCAACCATGAAAAGTATCACGGCAAAGAGAATCCCACCAGCTGTATTTTTTTAATAACAATAAAATGTCCTCTAAGAATGTCCAATAAGATGTCCTCTCAGATCCTATGAAGTGGATAAGCTACTTGAAAACAAATCTTGAAGTGAAAAAGAACGGGCCAGCTACATGCAGCAGGATCTGTCCATATATTGCACCTCTATCAGGCACTGCAGCTCCAAGACAACTGAGGTCAGAAAGGCAATCAAGAAAACCCTCAGGCACAACAGAAGCTTTCATGTAAAATCAGCTGATAATGTTACAAAGCAATCACTGACCAACTACAAAAACCCCAAACAAATATATTTAAATGATGATACATTCATCCTTGAGCCTTCTGCACTGTATTTGACTGAAATAGACAGATGTTATATCGGGTTTATGTTTACATGTGTCCATCTTTTTTGATTGATTTGTCTCCACACTCTTCAAAAGTTAAAAGCTTGCTTTATGCTTATTTCTCTATGGTTTCTCCACGGTTAGTAAAGCAAAGGAAGAAAACTATCTACCTCACTGCAACCTTGATTTAATTCTGATGTTTAGAGTGAGTAGGAATTTCTAAGCCCCACTGTGGCTCAGTTACACAGCTCCAATGAAATCAAAATACACTAGTCTAGCCTGCAGTTCAATGTTATTCCTCATTGCATCTGGCCTCACTTACAAAACACTTCAAACTTCATCTGCAAAGAAGCACGCCTGCCTTCAAAGTCATTAAGTCTTAAAAATCAGAGGAAAGTTCTTCCAAGCGTGTTTATTTGATACAAAACATTAACATGCTGACAGCTGTTGAGCTGCTTCATTTAGCTGTCACAACAGACCATGGAGCACCATAGTGAAATGGACACTTCTGTGTCTGACATCTGCCACTCTTCCATTAACTGCTGCTTCACCACAAACATTTTACTGAATAATTGATTTGGCGAGGTGTATGCAACAGAGCGGGGTTTTTTTTATGCATTAAAACATCTGGGGTTTTGCACTGAAAGGTTCTGCTAAAAGTAATAAAGTCCAAATAGAAGATTTTTAAACTGCCAGGTTTTGGCTATGACATGAGAAGGATTCCCACAGAGAGGTAACATGCCTCATCTAGTTAGGAAAGCATACCTTCTGTAACAGAACTTGAAAAGCTTTGCTAAAAATATTAACATTGTAAGCTTTAATAGAAATGAAAATTCTTAGGAAAGCTTCATCTTTACAGGGCTGTTCTTAAATCCAAAGTATCTGCAACTCAGTGGGAAACACAAGTCATATGAAAGCAATTTATAATGTTCCACAGCAGAGCCAGAATAGAGAAGCCTTAATATTCAGGGGAAAAAGAATCATCACAGTAGACAACTTTCCAAAATTTAATCCTGAGAAACACAAAGTTCTCAAGACTCTTAGAAGGGTCTGTAGTGCTTGAGAATCCACAGTTCTCAAAAACAGAATGAAAGTCAGGAATTCTCCTACTATCAAAAAAACCCCAAATGTCTGGGTTTGTAATTGAATGAGGTTAATACAAAAAGTCTCCTTGAACAAATTTACCAAAGTTGCAATGGAAGCCATGGAATGCCACTGACATACCCACAGGTAATACCTGGAAACCATAACACCTCATAGCAAGAAACAGCCTTTGACTTTCACCTGGTGAAAGTCATCAGTCTGAAAACCTGATGACAAAAGAATGACTGTGTATTTTCTCAGCTTTGTAGAAAGCATATTTGTATTCTCAGATTTAGCTGAGTATCTGAAACTAAAGCATTGACTTTTAAAGACTAAAATAACACAGGCTGAAGGAACACATTCAAAATATAAGTTCTCTGTTATTTGCCATCTGTCTTATCCAATGGACACATATGAAGTCTCACTTTTGGCTTTATCCAAATGCCTGCCATTGATCTCCAAGATAACAACCTTCTTTGGAAAAAAAAAATAATAGAGAAAACATACACTCTGCACCTTTATACATTTTACAGAACTGTTTAAATCCAAAATGAAATTAAAAACAATGAAATGCATTCTTTCACAAGTAAGCAAAACATATTTGGCTGGCAGTGCCTTTGGAGGGCATCCTTCAAACATTGCTATATGATACCCCAAGGGTGTAGTACCTGATTAGGCTATTGGAATCATATCCTTTGGGAGTTTGCAATCAGCTCAGAGGGTAGTTCCAAAATAGGAACTCTGAAGAAGCTGATTTACTGTGGATGGGAAGAAAAAAAGATGAGAAAATAATGAAGATTGGGATTGCTGACTTGTGCATCCCACACATTACAACTTGTCTGTCTCATTTTAGAGATGTTCTACATGCCACTGGACCTAAGCAATCTCAGCCCACTTGAAGCCGGATCTGCTCTGGGCAGGTTAAGCTAGATGATCTCTAGAGTTTCCTTCTGGGGAGCACATAATAACAGGTACCAAAGACTGAGGCCTCCAAACAGGAAAGTAGTTCTAGTTACAAAAGTGCTGCTTTGATCTAGAATCAGGCGCCATTTAAAATAATTTTTGAGAATAGGCATAGCAATACTGGGATCAATGCATATAGGCAGGTGGGACTATTCCTTGATTACTAACAGCTTCCTGTTACAGCAAGAATATGTTCATCCCTTTTTAATAGGCTGAGATCATTGCCTAAATTTCCTCTGTGAATAAGTACTTTCACAGGGCAATTAATCAGTATCCTAAGATAGGTGGGATGACTTGCTCTGTCCAGCTGGCCCTTCCTCTCCAATGACTACAGATGGAAGGGAGAACTACTTCAGCCCAGAAGTCTGGCTTCTAGACAGACTAAACCCAGTGACAGAAATCCCATAAATTATTGGCCAGGGAGGAACCAGTAACTACTCACTGGAATAAGGGTCTCCATCCCTCTCCTTTACACAGCTCTGAAGGTGGCAGAGAAACACAAGCCACAAACCCAAGAGCTATAACTAGTCATTATTTAGAGGTAGAAAGAAGAAATGTGGCTGCTGAGGGTTTAACTCGTGAAGTGTTAACTGTGAGTACACTACAAACTATTCAGAGCTACAACATGCACATCTCTCTTATCTGCCCTGAAAATAATTTTCAGGGTTAAATTCACCAAAGATACTAATAGAGGCAACTCCAAGCACACCTTTAATATCTCCTTAGACTATTAGTTCTTGTTTTACTTAATTTCAGTTTTCCTCAGAAGAATTACATCAGAGATATGCTAGGTGCATTATGTTTATCAATTATATTACCACTGAACTGTTTTATCTCAACAATGTAAAGGAAAACTGAATTACAGGGGCTTGGAATGGATTTTGAAAATGTTCCTAAGCAAACTATAGGTTGAAGCTACAGGAAAAAAAAAACAAATTAGTTTTTTTTCTTAATTTACTTTTGTGCTTTTAAAAAAACAACAAAGGCAGTGTAGGTGTTGCAGAAATCTCTGCATCTACCAACATAAATGAAGACTCACTTATTTTGGTGATGTTATATAATCTGCTTTACTACAGTCTTGCTACATGGGTTACTGTCACACAGGGACAGATCTAGCCCCAAGATAAAAGCAGTATGCCAGGCTGCCTGATGCTAAAACGACATTTTAACTTTCTTAGCCCCTCCCTGCCCACAAATCCAGGCCCATTTAAATGAAAAAAGCCCCACTATTTCAAGTACATTGATGAAAACTATTCAGCAATCATCACCAAAATAATTTGAGGCTTATACCAGCACATATCAGAGTAGAAACTGCTCCAATGTTTTTCAAAGATCAACAGAGCTGGAGTTCTGCATTCACACATTTTAAAGGCTCTTCTTTGAGTGGAGATTTTCATCAGCTGCGCAGCTCTGCAAGTTGGCATAAGTTCTTGTTACACTGCCACGGGCTAAATTCAAAATCCTAGCTTAACACTGATGGCAAACTACAATTAGTACTGTTGCTACACAGTAGTAACAGTACTAATTGTAAAAATAAATAAATAAAAAATAATAAAATCCATCATTTTCATGGCCACATAAAATTTTACCAGGAAAATGTTCAACTTTTCTGACTTCTGTTCACCTCTGTTAATTTCCTTCTTTGGATTTCATATGAACTGCTCTATTTTATAAAAGGAAAAAGAACAGCCAGAAAAACAAATTTGTGTAAAATTTTACATTGGGACAAAACTTATAATTTCTGATTGCTCTACACATTCATGGAAATATCAAACGAAATATACAGACTGTCATTCCAGCCAATAAATAATGTTCATCTAATTAAATATTTTGTTCTGGACATGACCTAGCATCAGTTATTGAGAGAACAACAGATGAAATCTATACCTTATAAATACATGTTTTAGTTGTTTGGGTCTGGACATAAGAAACAGTGCAGATGTTCCCAGTATTCGTACAAAAAAGTAACATACTTCTGACCCATTTTAATATCCTCCTGCAATGACTTACTTTACTAAAACAAATATATTACAAGAAATTAAATCACAGCAGTAGAATGTTCTATCCTATTTTTCTAAATTTGCTTTAGATTACCTTGAGTACTCTCTAAATTCCTGGTAATTTACCAAATAATATTCATCACAACAGTGAAGCCAAAGTATTTTCAAAAAGAAAAGAGTTTGCACAGTAAAAGCCCTTTAAGTGTTGTTTGAGTGTCTTGTAGTAATTAAGGTGAAGTTCCTTATCACATAATCCAGTTGTAGGTCTAAATATATTGTTTTATGCTTGGAAGTTCTCCCCCAAGATCGTACATGAACATTTAGAAGATAATAGTCTAATTATACATAATTCTAAGTAAAAGTCTTCTGTCTCTTTCTTCACTGATACAGTCAGATCTGATTTTCCAAATTCTTCTTGAAAATACCCAGAGGTAGAATTCAGTTTACCTCGCTATGTGTTTGGAGGAGAAGAAAATGGGAAATTCATCAGTTTGCAACTAACACTAATTAATAGCTTCCATACAGTGATGTGTTAGAGCAACAAATGGAAGAATGCCTAAAGGAGATATAAGGAGAAGTCTTTAAATGTTATAATACACAGAGGAGCAGTGACCACTCTAGCCCTCTGTTCTGTGTCTACCTGCAGCTGTGAGCTATGCTCAGGTAGGAATGTCAATATCGTGCCCATAGTTCTGAGCTGTACTTGAAAGAAGAAATATCTACATTTGTGCTCCAGTAAAGGCTGGGAAGGAGATGTTTGATTTGATGATACCTGATGGTATGAAGCAAGAAGGAGACCTGAAAAATTAGTCAGAGGTATATCTGTGATGAGGAGGATGCCAAAGGACACAAAAGTCACTACAACAAGTCGCTTGAACAGCTATACAGAGCAGCACCCAGCCATAAAGATTAACCCAACAACTCACAGGGAAGAAGTTGGTTGCTACTATTATGCAAAAGCTAGGCAAAGTTACAACCAGAAACCATAAGTTTAAGAGCAAGTACTCTGTCCTACAGAAAGCTGGGACTGAACCCTATGGACATATCTGACTTTTCATTCTTGAAATCAGGCATTAATGCCATTCTCAATGCACAAAAAAAAAGTAAAATAGAGTTGACAGCATGAGAGAGAACTAATAACTGAGGAAAAAAATTCTGCCCATTTCCATGTAAAAGGACAGAAGTCTTGTAAGAGATTAGCCTTGCTAAATCACGACTTCCTCATTGACCTCAAACACAGGAAAGGAACTTACCAACTAGGTCAGATCACTAAAGAAGAGCATAAAAGAATGGCACAAACAGCTGGAACACAAGCAAAGAGGTCAAGACACAGAACATGACAATAAGAAACAAAGGAACCCTATGATCACAGCTGAGTAGAGATAGGTCAGGCAAACTTCTGAAGCTCATCTGTCAATAGCCTGCCCTTAAAGTGAGTGCTCCAAAACACCAAAGAACTTGCATTATCTAAACATGAAGTAGAACAGTATATTTCTTCTTTTAAAGAGGAAAGTCTCAGACTGGTCAAATGAGAGAAGTACAAAAAAGCTTTGAAAATCCCTACCACACCTTTACATTTTTCCTCTTCAGCCTTGTTTGAATCCAGCAGCCACTTTGCCCTTCCCAGGTGTATGAATACTCCAGCCTCCTTCTAACCCCTGTGCCTATCACCTGCATGTCTCCTAAGCTTCTCTCTCCTCATTTGACCTGTTTCAAAACCAAGATGCCACTGTCTACCTTCCAGAAACATGTCCCTCCTAAGCATGCTCTTAGGAAAGGACTAAATATCCTTCTCCAGAAATTTCCACAGAATTCCAAATTCAAGCAACCAAAAGAATTATGCAAGCTATTAAACACAAAGTATATTGGCAGTAAGCTGTGAACAAAAAAATCAGGTTCTACAACTAGGAAGACAACATTAGCCAGTGGTTCAGAGAGAATGCAGAGAAGATGGAGAGAGAGCCAGAGAGCTTTTCTGGCATTAGTCTATATGAACAAGACCTATCAGTGTCAAGCTGAATTAACAGCAACAACAGTCAGAGCTCAAATGAGAACACAGATTATTAATTATATTTTTCAAATTTAATGGGCCTGAAAAGTATCAGTGAAGATATATTAAAAAATAGTTGAACTGACATGAGGACTGATAGCAGCTCTGTGATGTCTCATGGCCGTGCTTAGAACAGCAGGAAAGAGGAGCTGAGAAACCAGAGACAAGTCAAACTGAACCTCATATTCAAGAACATTTCTGGATGAAGCAATATGTGCAGCTATATGATAACACAGACATAAGTGACAATCAATATGAATTCGTTAAGAATGAACTGACAAAACAATCCAATTTCTTCCTGTGTTGTGGCTAAAAGGCCTTTTTAGAAGAAGAGGCGTGATTGTCATTCATCTTGACTTCAGCAAGTCACAATGAAATCTGAAAACAGAAATTAGATAACTGCACCCACGAAGGACCACTGTTTCACTGTCAAATAGAAAGATGCATTGTATGGTGCTTCAGAGGGTCTGTTCATGGTCTAGTCTTTTTTCAGCATTTCTACTAACAATCTAGATGATAGATAGAAGAAAACATTGCTGACAACAACAGGGATTGCAAGTATGTTGAGAACTGGTGAAAGATTCAAACAGGTTTTAACAAGCTGAAGAAACAGTGCTTACTCAAGATAAAAATAAGCTCGTTAGTAATCTGCTACTAACTAAAAGAAGTGGGGAGTGACACCTGGGGGCTATTTCTGATCCCTGAATCACAATAATAACACTGCACAGTGATTTTAGATATTTAAGGAAATACACAAACAGGAGATGTTCAACAGAAGATCAACAAGAACTATCAGAGGTAGAAAACCTAAGGCACAAAACAGAAGAAACAAGAAGGAAATAATCTGTTCTCCATATCAGTGATGGACAAAAGCAATAATGGGCTTAAATATCAACCGAAAGATCCAGCATAGATGTAGGAAAATAACTCAATTGAAATTAATAATGAAATATTGGAATAGATTGTCAAGGGTAGCTATGGGTTTTCCACCACTGATGACCTACAAAATAGAACTGACAATCTGATTCTGCCTGGGGCACAAGGATGGCTTCTCCAAGTCTATTCCAAGGCAGATTTTCAAAACAATAAACAGCTATCTCCTTTCTTAAGGACATCCTTTCAAATACCAAATACAAATTTCCTTTGTATAAGCACAGTTTGTTGTACAACAGACACTAATGCAACATTTCTTGTTCTAAACGAGTTTATGGATAAAGTAGTCCCAAATATGAGAAAACATTGGTGGCATCTTTGACAGCAAAAGTAGGGGAAAAAAACCCCACCCTAAAAAATAAACAAACTAGGAGACACATTTTAGTTTTGATATTTTAGCAGAATTACATTTATCCCCCATCCGTTTTTCCCTTACTAATAATATGTTTTCTCGTAAGGGTTTGGTTCTAACTCCTAAGTATGAATCTCCAACATGATTCAAAGTTTCCAGGCATAAAATGGGATCATTATTAGACTTTACCACAGATTTTTCCCTGATGATGACCTGTTGCTATAGAAGTCAACTTCCAGAGCAAAACTGGAAGGAAGAAGTATGATATTAATCAAAACACTAATACAGCCCTAATAAGCTGAGGTTCATAACCTTGGATGCCGATGGAATCAGATAAAATTGCTCTGACCAATGTTTTAATCAACTGCAACGTTTGCTGAAGGCCATGGTAGTGTAGCTTATAAATATATAGGTGCTTTATTCACTTTACAAGTGAAAACACAAAATAAGAACTGAACAGACCCAATAGAAAAACCACTAACTTCAATCCTTGGAATGTTTCAAAGCCAAAGGAATTTGGAGGCAATGATGAGATGCTCCAGCAAAGCTTTCTTACTTCATTAAAATCATTATGAAATAATTTCCAAGTATCAGGGAGATAAAACACCATTCCTTGTTAAGCTTCAAGACTTCTGTCACAGAAAATGTGTGATATATATCCAATTAAATGTGTGGTGTATATCCTCTATACGTATATACATAGGCAGAAGATCAGTACACCATTCTGCATTGCGGCACCCATGCTGAGTACATCACAAGCAAGCAATACCATGGCAGTTCAAAATAATGCAAGATAATAATAGAAAGGAAGATGGAAAATGAATTACAGAGAAGACATGACAGGTGAAGTCTCCAGACAGAGATCTTCAAACAATTACACTCAATTATTCACCCACCACCAAAAGCATCTGCTGAAGAGCAGAAGAATCCTAAGGTAAAAGAGTTGCTATTGCTTCTAATTGCTTATAATGTATCAGACTAGAACATGCCCTGTCATAAACACACACTTATTCTCCTACTGGTTTTCCCTCCCACAAATGGTCTGAGTAGCAAGCCTCCATCTGAAAACCATATCATTAGACACCAAGTTTTTAGCCTTACATTTTGCTGATGACAAATGAATTTTCTCAGGTAATTCTCTATTTTGATTTAAAAAAGAGGACAACTGGATTTTTTTTCCCCATAGCCTAAGTCATGAATAAAATTATTATTATTATAAAATCTCTTGTCAAAGGCAAAACTATATAATCTCTTATAAAAGTCACAATTATGAAATCGCTTATTCAACTTACTTAGAGAAGTGGTTATAACATGCCTTTGGTCACAAGAGGCTTTTCATTCACGGTAATTGTTGCCTTCAGTGAATGTTATGTATTACTGACAATCCTGAAACATTCAGATACAGTTTCACAGTAGGGAGGGTGTCAGGAGGATGGAGCCAGGTGTGGTGTGAAGCCATAGGACAAGAGGCAGAAATTGATGCCCAGGAAGTTTCACCTGAATACAATGAAGAAATTCTTTACTCTGGGTACCTGAGCACCAGAACAGATTGCTCAGAGAGGTTGTCGAGCTCCTCCCCCCCCTGAAAAAATTCAAGAACCATCTGGTTGCAATCCTATGCCATGAGCTCTGGGATGACCCTTGAGCAGGGAGGCTGGACAGATGAGACACTGTGGTACCTTCCAACATCACCCATTCTGTGATTCACTCCAACAAATAATCAAACAACTTAAAAAACCAAACCAAACCAAACCAAAACCCAACCAACCAAACCAAAAATCTCATCCAATATGCTATGTCTTCATACTGCAAATTATCCTTAAGACAGTAACCTGGAAATCAGACTTTGATACAGATGTGTTAGGAATAACATAGATATATGATTATAGAGTGGCTTATAAACAGTTAATAAACAGCCTGGAAACTATTTCTCCTAGTCATTTTTTCAGAGTAAAATTGACAAATAACTGCTACCAGAATGGTAATGAAATAATAACATACATTAGACAAAGTCCAGCTCTTTCCCATAGTTATATAAATCTATGTCTTGGTTTGAAAGACAGGTACCTGCCAGCAAAAGGTGGAATCCCCCTTTGAATAGAGAATGCAAACCCCCTCCCTCAGATTATTATAATTTTGCAGTTGGAGGCTCTCAGGCAAAGATTTGGGAGTAGGAATAACAGTCCTTTACTAGGAATATTAGAAAAATACAAATGTATTAGCACTAAGAGACAAGCAAAAAAAAAAAACCAACAAAACCTCAGAAAACACCCTGACAGAGTCAGGGACGGGACTTGACACCCTGGGTGTCAGGGTGTTGAAAGCAGTCTAGATGAAATCCTCCTTGAGTAGTAGATGCAATTCTGTGGAGATAGTCCTGTAGGAAAGTTCAGCGGTGATGAGATGAGTCCCATCTTCCTCTGGAGAAAAATCCAGTGGCAGGAAAAACAAGCAGGGTCTTCTGGTACTCCCACGTCCTTTCGGAGCGGTGTCCCCTGACAGAACTCTCCTGTTCACTCCTGTTCCCCAGGAAAACCTGCTGCCCCCTTTTGTTTCAGTCAAGTACCCATAAGTACCCAGCAATTACAGAACTCAGGATTTTCTTTTAAATCCCCATCTCCTATTTGAATCTATTATTTTTGCTTTAATCCTGTTAAATGAAATTGCTAACACTGCACTTAAAGGAGGTCTTCTCTGAGCTTCCCTCTGAGGCCAAGGAATGGGTTTCTTTAAGTTCAGTTAGTTTACTGGATTCTGATCACAGGACAGAAGTAGCCTCAGCTCCTCCATCATCCTATGTGGGCTGAAAAACAGGGCCATGAGAAAAAGCTATTATTTATCTGCACTGGAGTAACAGGAAAGAAGCTAGCTTCCAAATTTCCCCATATTTACTCCTTGCTGCATTTAGGCTCAGAAGGAAACAAAAGAGGTCAAGTGATGTAGCTCTAACTCCCAAGCACTCAAGGAGAATTTTATTGGGCTGAATAAGCTCTCTCCAGGTCTCACATCAATATTAAACTTGCCTAACAGCAAAAGGAGTCTAACTATTCAACTTATTTTGTATTCCGTGTATGCTCTCTTAATTGTTTCCAATTACTGCACTTCTTTTCCTGTGCTTGCCTGTGCTTGGCACCTATTAAGTGGCCTCAGCCACTGGAAACACAGTGCCTACATTTCTGTGCATCTGTCTGTAGATGCAAGACTTGATTGCATTGAAACCATGCTCAACTTGCCCAAAACTTGCAGTTTCACACTACCCAATGAAGGAACCTGGCTCATTTTTCCAAAAAATAAAGAAAATGAAGAATTACCTTCTCTCATTCTCCAAGAACCTGATGGAGCTTCTCTCAAAAAGAGGTGGATCAAAAGAATTTGCTAATCTGGTCTTTAATGTCTAGCCAGGAATTCTTATTTGCACAGGACAGTGACAGCTAAGTGCATTTTTGAGATGTTAGTTATTTACACATTCATCATTCTTCTAAAGCAGTCTTTCCTAATCTGCATGTTCCAACTTACCTGTGGAGTAAGCCAAGTAACCTCAACCAACAGAACATCCAAAGAATATTGGTTCAGTGCTCAAACTACTGTCTGTAACTGTCAAACTACTGTACTTACTACTGTCTGTAACATCAGAGATGTGATTAGGAGATGTGATATTATACTTATGTTTATATAAATATGTATATATATATGTATGTATA